>JADDOH010012170.1:0-68071 GCA_016648135.1 Agrypnia vestita
AACCAAAAACGCACTGTGTGTTCTTTTGCGGCACCGTCGCCATACACATCATTAATCCTTCGAGCCGTTTCTGCAGCACTGGTGCCACGGTGGAACTCGTACTCGTAAATAACGCGATATTTCAAGTTTTTCATTTTGTAAACTGAGTGACGCAAAGAAAAAAACAGTTGAGGAAAAAACAAATGAATTATAATTTTCAAAACACAAATACATGAGTAAATAGCTGTATAAATTTGGATTTGGAATTCCTAACCGAAGAGAAGATATTTGAGATCAAATTTGCCAGTACGGCAAAACGCCAATTTCATATGTAAGGACCTAATATTTATGGTCTACTGAAAAGTTTTCAGTGTGGTTGTGTCGAAATGTTCAGTGTGGTACGCTGAAATTTAAACTAGCGAATACAATACAATGGGCAAAATAACCTATACTCGACGGTATCTACAAATAAAATTAGTGGCCATGACATACTACGACGTGATGTATCCGCGCGTGTTCCCTTCCACTTCGCCCTGGTTTCACGGTTTTAAACTTACCTTACCAGGTATTGCTATTTTGAACAACGCGCGAACGTACGCCCTTATCTATGGTGGGTAGTGATGGGTCGTCGACGTATTTACCGTCGACGAAACGAGACCGTCCACGTCCGTCCATCGACAAGACGATCAACTAGTTGAATTCGTCAACTTCGTTACGCGGACGTCGCGGACGTTCTATCTAAACATCGGGACGATGGTCAACTGTCTACGGTTCGACGCGACGCTGCTCGACGGCTCAATTGTTGACTATTTTTATTACGTTAATTTTTAAAATTTAAAGAAGTTCGTAGGAATATAGTTTCGGGGTAAGTAAAACCGCTACTTGTGCTTACTTGTAAAAAGAAATATTGTATTATTTTCTTTGTTTACGCACATTATAGGCTTTTACATATTGTTTTATATACTTCTTTCTATATATGATAAAGAAAGAAGTAGGTATACACAACAATATCAGGTAAAATGTTAATTCAATAAAAAATAAAATAATTAAACAGAATTGTTTTATTTTATACAGCGCAAAATTGGGAATTCACCGAAACGTCGCACGTGCACATCGCAAAAATCAAGTAAAAAATAATATATAATAGCTTATTAAGCCTATCTCACCCGACGCATGCATTCAAATTTCAAGTCTCTGTCATAGTTCGTGTATACAGATCTGCACTCTATGGTTGTGTACTTTAGAGTTGAAATGAAATTACCCGTCGAGCCGTTTACGACGTCTATGGCGTCTACAAGATGAGACGTTTTGTCTCGTTTTGTCTTGCTCTCGCTCGTTGCTTTGCACTACGTTGAATTTCGAATCGTCCACCGTTCACGGCGTCCGCCGTCTATCGTCTACGAATTCAACTAGTCCATGCGATAAACGTAAACCGTCGACGAGTCGACGCAACGTCAACGGTTGATTTCAACTAGTCCGTCCATTCAACGCCCATCCCGTGGTGGGCGATACTCGTTATCTTTGCTTTTCCGTCGCGTCGCGTCGCGTCATTTTTGAGTTCGAAGCTATAAGAGACGGTCAAAATGTACCAGATGTCCGCGCCGCGGATGTGTACGAAGGTGCCAACAAAAATGGCGATGACGAGAGACGTCCAATATTACTCATTTTTATCGAAAATCGGAGGAATGCCCGATCTTCTGTCTCCTGTAAATGTCGCAAGACGTTCGGAACCTTCTAATCTTAGATGTGGAAGACTTATCATTTGGCGCTTTCGGACTAGTAGGTATAGCCTCAAAATTACCAGGACCTGCAAGTAATATTTAAATATTCTATTGAATGACAGCAATGTGCGATGGATCGTCCCTTTCACTTTAAACATTAGTATAATAACAAACCTATAGTACGTTTCCAAAATTGTATAGTTCAAAATTTCAGTTGATTGCATAAATTCTTTATTTTTTGTTAAAAGAACCACGCGGGGCCACTATTAGTTTTTTGCCACCTCTATGTTTCAATTTCTTGTAAAACTTAAAGTGCCATACAATTTTTATTTTCATAATTAACTGAATTAATTTTAAATTTATATTTTTGTGCAATCTGGCCTAACTTAACTTTAATACTGCATTTTGTCGTAATATACCCCTATGTCCTATCTTGTCTCCACAAAGTAATGTACATAATTTTTGTCTAAAATTGTAGCTACTTAAATTATATTTTTTATGATGGAAAGAACCCTTCTCTGCATAACCTTCTGACCAGCCGGTAAATGGAGTTGGCTGTAAGTCGGAGGAGAAGGTATTATTAATAAGTAGAATAGCTCGCCGGCAATGCAACGTCATAATGCACGGTGACTAAATTCGAGACATTAATATAATGCGATGTTTTATGTATTTGATAAATATCGTTTAATGCATAAGTACTGCATATATTAGGTCCTTACATATGAAATTGGCGTTTAGTATGGGAGGAACATAAAGCCGATTTTTTTTTATTATAATATATTTATTTAATCAAAGTATGTACCATTGCTATCTATGCACTTTTGCCATCTCATAGGTAGTTCATCGATCCCTTTACTAAAAAAACCATTCGGACGGGAATCAATAAAATCTTTGAAGGCGGTTTGGACTGCCCCATCGGAGTTGAATTTTTTCCTTTGCAAGAAGTTATCCAAATTTCGAAAAAAATGGTAATCTGTTGCGGCAAGGTCCGGAGAGTACGGTGGATGTCTTAGACATTCCAATTGAAGCTCCTCTAATTTGGTAGCCGTGTGTGGTGGTTTTGTGCAGTGTGTGGTCTAGCGTTATCATGAAGCAGCAGTGGCCTAGAACGATTAACCAGCCTCGGTTGTTTAGCAGCTAGCTTTTCCATCATGGTTTGCAGTTGCTGACAATAGACATCTGCCGTAATCGTCTGGCCAGATTTAAGAAAGCTGTAGTGAACGACACCAGCACTAGTCCACCAAACGCTCACAAGTACCTTTTTTGGAGTCAATTTTTGCTTGGGGCATGGTTTGGCTGGTTCGGCAGGGTTCAGCCATTGCGATGAGCGCTTCCGATTATCGTACAGGATCCACTTTTCATCACAGGTAATGATTCAATTTAAAATCCCTTCATTATTGTGCCGGTTGAGTAATGCAACGCAGCAGTCAACGCGCGTTTGTTGATTTGCTTCACTCAATTCGTGAGGTACCCACCTTTCAAGCTTTTTCACCTTACCAATTTGCTTCAAGTGGATTAAAACAGTTTTATCACTAACACCGCAGCCTGCAGCTAACTCGGATGTGGTTTGCGATGGATCCACTTCCACAATAGCCTTCAATTCTTCATTATCAACTTTGGTCTCCGGCCGTCCACGGAGCTTGTTCTGCAGGTCGAAATTTCTAGAACGAAAACGTTGGAACCAAAAACGCACTGTGTTTTTTTTTGCGGCACCGTCGCCATACACATCATTAATCCTTCGAGCCGTTTCTGCAGCACTGGTGCCACGGTGGAACTCGTACTCGTAAATAACGCGATATTTCAAGTTTTTCATTTTGTAAACTGAGTGACGCAAAGAAAAAAACAATTGAGGAAAAAACAAATGAATTATAATTTTCAAAACACAAATACATGAGTAAATAGCTGTATAAATTTGGATTTGGAATTCCTAACCAAAGAGAAGATATTTGAGATCAAATTTGCCAGTACGGTAAAACATCAATTTCATACGTAAGGACCTAATATATTTAATAGAAAGACGTTTTTTTTCTAGGGGATTCAATTATGCAGGGATAAATATTTTAACTCTTAAAGTGCTAAAAAAAAACTTCGGGGACGGTGGAGTAACACAGCGTTACCTGATTAAAAATCGGCATAGTTTTCAATGTGTGATAAAATATACATATATACAATACAGATAAGACTTTTTAAAGGTCCCTTTATATAATTATGTAAGGTAAACATACATATTTGCATTATTTTAGTAAATTATTATGAAATCATGGCAAATCGAGTTGCGTGCGCTTCCGCCGACGTTTCGTTAGCGACTGAATACAGCGACGCGGTCGCCTGCTCGCTTCAGTCGCATGCACTCCGTCTTTGTCTAACACATGTTACCCGACTCTACCGTACTCTTTCTAACTTGTTTTTGCTTTCGCTGAAACCCAAGTAACCGCCATCTCTGTCCTACATGAAATGTATGGTATTGTCGTGCTCTTTCTTGCTCGATTTAACTGTGATGTACAATATTCTGCTCTCTCTTACACACTGGCCGAAAATACGAGAGTAATGAATAAATATCTTTTAATTAAAAAATACGTACATTCCTAACAGTTTAATTTAGTAATTTTAATGTGAAAATGTCTATTCGATGATTACAAAAAATGTGACGTTTTAGTTTTCGTAAATAAGGTAGATATTATATATTTTGTATGACAGGTAGACCTGCGTTACATCACCGACACACAGGAGTTAAGTGCAGTTTTATTGTATCTTAAAATGCGCCAGGGGGGCCATTCTTCCGCTGTGACCTAACCTCTTTTTTTAAAGAAACTAGTTCATCTGTGTATTCAATCAATTATATTAAGTTTTTATACTCTGTTATCATCGAAATTTCATGTAATTATTTTCTGTGTTAAATTAACTTAAACTAAATTTAATTAAACTAAAGTCACATAGTATATGTATTTGAGAAAACAAGTATGAGGTTTTTAACTGTAATTTCGGATATTTTATACGCACCGTATGTATTACCGAGAAGCGAATCTCGACTTATGGATACTTATCCAACGTCATCAGGAGGACGACCTTTACCCGCGGAGGTGGAGGTCGGACTGATTAAAGGTGCTGCTTTCTAGGGCGTAAATTGTATGCACTTTGTTGTGGAGTGTTCTCTTCTTCTACAATAGAGGTCGCCAGTGTGCAATGTGTACTCGTTACGTCGGTGGATTTTACAGCGACTTCTCTCAAGTGTTGAATCAGTGTCGTTAGAACAGGGCGCCAAATACTTGATAATTTGTAACTGTCATCTCTATTGAAATTGGGATGTTTGTATATTTCAATGGACTCCCTCACTAATCTGGGTATAAGGTACGTTTTTGTTGATAAGATTTTTGCCTTGTCGAATCTGATGAAGAAACAGAGATTCCCTTTGGTATATGTTCGCAGATTGCCGATGTATTGGAGTTGTTGTTTTTAATTGCTCCAATGTGTCCCTTCAATCGTGTAGCGATATTGCGTTTGGTTCGTCCTATGTAGAAAGCTCCACAATCGCATGGCACTCTGTATACACCTGGAGACTCGAACGGTGTGTTATCTTTTACACTACCTAACATACGTGAGATCGAACTATGGGGGCTGAAAACTGTTTTTATATTTAATTTCAGCAACACCCAGCTGATTTTGTCAGTAAGACCTCTGATTTAAAGTAAGTATGCTTTATTTCTTGGAACATCACATATGCTAGATCGTTTTCTTGATGTCCGTAAGTTCGGAGTATCCGTTACTATGAGTGCATCCTGCACTGTTTTTCTTTCCGAGGCAATGACAAGGCAAAAATCTTATCAACAGAACCGTACCTTGTACCCAGATTAGTGAGGGAGTCCATTGAAATATACAAACATCCCAATTTCAATAGAGATGACAGTTACAAACTATCAAGTATTTGGCGCCCTTTTCTAACGACACTGATTCAATCCTTGAGAGAAGTCGCAGTAAAATCCGCCCACGTAACGAGTACATATTGCACACTGGCGACCTCTATTGTAGAAGAAGAGAACACTCCACAACAAAGTGCACACAATTTACGCCCTAGAAAGCAGCACCTTTAATCAGTCCGACCTCCACCTCCGCGGGTAAAGGTCGTCCTCCTGATGACGTTGGATAAGTATCCAACGAAACGTTGAGATTCGCTTCTCGGTAAAACATACGGTGCGTATAAAATATCCGAAATTACAGTTAAATATGTCTAACGACCGTAATAACAACCTTAACTCTTTAAAAAGTATGAGGTTATCTGTTTTAGAAGAAGACTTAGTCCTAGTTCATCATATATAAAACGAAATTTAAAATGTTAAATTTGATATAGGCGCTTCCTAAGATGCGCTATCTGTCTATTCAATATAAATCTAATTATTAAAATATTTCAGTACTCTTTTGAGAAAAAAACGATGTAAGAAATATTCTACGTGAAACTTATTATCGTCTCCTCATTTAATAATAAGGTTTTCACATCAAACATATATCGATTAAATTAAAATAATTTAAGAGTTTTTTATTTCGTTTCTCGTTCGTAAGTTGAGCGAAAATTTTATGTAGGTAAGTGCCGTCGGAGAAATTCCTCCTCAAAAAATTATTTATAGAATTTTATGGAAATTTATAAATGATGAATACCTTCAACATTTTTAGTAATATATTATGTTAGGCAGATACGTACTTCAAATATTTCCAAGTAGATTTTTTTCAATAGCCCGTTCTAAAAATGTTCCGGATTGTGTGCTGAAAAGTTTTCAACGCTGAATGTTTTCATGTGTCCAAAATTGTCACTGTAAAACGTTGAATATTTTTGTACAGTTTGCTATGTAGGTACGCTGAGGCCGTAACATTCAGTTTTGTATGTGATAAAAATTCTCAGTGTCTAGAGGAATTGAAAATTATTGAAAATGGCGTGAGCATCTCGAAATAATTATATGTCGACAGTATCTTCCAAGTTTCCAGGGTGGATAGAGTTAAACCATGTATTCACTAGGGGACAATTCCCGAAACATTCTGCGCGGCACGTCGCATCAACATCTACGTTCATGTTTCGGGGACAATGACGCGGTCATTTGACGTGTACACACCGGGACTCACATATCACTTGTCGCGGAAATGTCACCCAAAAGGATTATGATGAATAGTGCTGCGTATCTATTTATTCTAACGAGTTTATCGAAGCGTAACAGGAGAAAAAGGTGGTGGGTGCGAAAATATTTACTGCAAAGAGAAAGAAGGATGGATATTCTATGCGATTTTCGAATGTCTGATGGATCTTTTGTCAATTTCACTCGAATGACAACAACTTATTTTGAAAATTAATTACAAATAATCGGGCCTTCCATAGCCAAACAAGATAGAATATTACGGAACGCTGTTGGCCCTCACACCAGACTTGAATTACAGCTCAATTAGAGCTCGATCAGTTGGATAACAATCTCGTTTCCCCACACTAATGTCATATCATGTTGAGTGGTATAGCGCATGCGCATTCACTTCACTCATAAACATACATCGTGGTACTGACTGGTACTGACGCGCGGCGCAATGTCGCGATGAGCTCGCTCGGGAACCGTGCGCATGGCAACATTGCCACGGCACGTAGAAATGCCGTGATATGTTGTGCGCGATTTCGATGCAACGTCACGTAGACTCTATGCCGCACGTGATGTTGAGGGGCAATTTGTCCCCTAGTGAATACATAGCTTTACATACAAATGTTGAAGTCCCCTGACGTATGAAAAAGCCGAATAGTGCTGCGGACCATGAAGATTGAGTATCTCGTACATATTATGAGATGACCAAGGTATAGTCTAAATTAGGTATGTTACGGATCTTCGACTCCGACTCCAAAAGGTCAGAATTTCCGATTTATTTTACACCTCCGACTCCGACTTCGGCTCCGATAATTTTGGATCGGAGGTTATACCGAAGATCGGAACGCAGCAATTGCTAGACTAGAGCATGTACAAGTTCCGACATATCACCCGGGGAATCAAATATATCAATAAGCAGCGATGATGATGACGATTACAATATCATAATCGACGAACATCTTTTTGACAAATTGACTGTATGGAAAGGCATACTGAATGAGTATAGGAGAGAAAAACCTATTCCTATCTATACCTATAAAACCAACGTAAATATGTCTGTCTGTACTCTATACAAATCTACACCATTTGACTTCGACTTAAATTTTACGTACTTATGCATTAGGACCCGGCGGGTAACAAAGGTGACATTTCACCCTTTTCCTTTTACTCCTTCCCCTCCCCATGATATATTTTCAATGCAAATCTGTATCGTTCTACTTTTTTTTTGTCAACACAAAATTTGGAAACTTATTCTTTAGGACCAGTCGGGTAAAAAAGGTAAAATTTCTCCCTTCCCCCTCTAGCCCATCCCCTCCCCCAGATATATTTTTGGCACAAATATATACCGCTTAACCGATTGAACCCAAATTTTGCGTATATATTCCCGACAGAAAAACAGGCCATATTTCTTCCCTAGATATCTTATCCATCCCAGCCTTGATTAAATGGAAACATTATTTTAATTAAATGAAAACATTGTTTAAAAGAGGCTTTGCAAAACAATGGAACCTTTGTTTCCCCCCCCCCCCCAAATTTATTTTCAACTTAATCCTTAACCCGTGCAACACCGAGTACGAACAACTCTATAAGTGATGCTCCTTTATTATGGTGGTAAGGAAGTATGTACAACATTCAAACATTCAAACATTTCAAACATTCTACTCGATTATCCGCCAATATTAGCCGTGTCTACCAGGCTCAGTGGCAGTTAAAAAAATTTTTTAGTTGCGCTGGCCTTATATAGGATTCGCTGAGAAATAGATTGGATGCAGATAAAACCGCTAAGCTTTTGTTTATTAACCCTTCACTGCCGATTTTTCTTTTTAAATGAAAAAAATATTTTTAGTTTTTTTTAGTTTTGTTGTTTAGGTGTAGATTATGGGAAGAATAATAAAAAATTCAAAATCTTTTTTTAACTTTATTTTAACATTCAAGTTAGATAAAATGCTACATCGGGCGTCAACAGTAAAAAAAATGCAATAGTGGTTGTATTTTGATATAATTATATAGTTTAACAGCGAAAATTATTGAAACTATTATTATTTATATTCAGAGAGAAATGAACAGCACATTTTGCACATTTTATAAATGTAAAAAGCTTAAACATTTTGGCATTTTGCATGATTCCATGTATTGCCTTGCCATGATTCACTAGTACTTCTGACGCCACTATAGCAGATCTAATACATACCGAATATCGAAAAGAATATGATACAATTAACGTTCGCGGTCCGTAACATATAAGAAAGTAAAATGCACAAGACAGTAATTTTTTCAGTACATGAATCTTAAAAACACTGCAGAAATCGTTAATCAAACAACAGCTATACTTCACTTTTAAGCGGAAAGATATCAACTGACATTTGTTTCAGATCTAGCATGGAAAACACTTACGTTGGTCATTTATGGAAGTAAATCACGTGACCCAATATGTAGACTATATGATACATTAGGTACCGAGTGAACTGAATTTCTCAGAGGGTTTTTATACATATTTTGTTGGTATGTAGCAGAATGGGCAGTGAAGGGTTAAGTATGTTGCCAATTTTAAATTCACTTAATATGATTTAAATTAAGTAAATTGTTTCATTGCTATTGTTGCGTTGAAGTTTCATATTATCACTTACCTTGGTAGGTATATTATCGTTTATATTTGGCTAATTGAAAAGACTGAGTTATTTTATATAACGTTCAATCCTTAATATACCTCTCTTCTACTTTCGCCTTCAACTCCGGCTCCGGTTCCGGTAAAATCAACCCCGTAACATCCCTAGTCTAAACCAACTCGTCATTCAGGGGAAAATAGGTAAAAAGAGAAGCGTGGGAAGACGCCGCATCTCATGGCTGCGTAACATGTGGTTCTGGTACAAGCCTACTCGACTTGTTTCGTGCGACGAGTAAAATCGTGATCGGTAAAGTAAGTATATATTTTTAATTTAAAAAGTAGAAACTTTTTTAATTAACAAAAACAAGAAACAAATATAGAAAAATATAATCTAGGGATACGTTTGAAAATTGCAGTTGCCAAGGGTATTGTCACAAAATCTAAATATTAAACTCTGTACATCCGATTCTAAAGTGTGGGTGTAAGGCATGTCTCTCACGTACAGCATATTATTGGTCTTGGCTGACCCCAAAATGCTTCAAGCTATAATCGAGAAATGGAAAAGGTTAAAATCTTGAGCATTTAGAGTCTCCAGATTTCCTACCGAAGCCGGTAGGACAAGTATAGATATGTCCCAAAATATTTACCACTTAAATCGGTTGGTAAACAAAAAAAGACAATAGATATATGGCGTTTCACCCCATAAATGCACAACCACCAATCTTGATCACGACACACGCGCACATGAATGAAGGAGCGCTGACCTCTTGAAACGGAGAGCACACACACACACACGCTGCGGGGTGCTGGGCAGACAAAACACCGGTGCATGGAGACGCAGGTCACAGCCGAGCACCTTCAGCGGTCATCCAATAGTAGTAGTAACAGTATAGTACCACCACACTTCAAGAGGGTTCTTTGTTCCCAAAACATATAAAAATAGCCAACGCCCTGTACGGGCATGTCAGTCTCTTAACTACCTCCGCCTCGGCCGAACAGGGCCTCCGCCTCGTCGGCCGGAGGCCCTGTTCCGTCGAGTCTATATCATTATCTTTATTATTGTAATTCTAGAAGAAGAACTTAGAAGTAGAACTTGTAACTGTTTCGAGTAAATAAATTCATTCAACTTTCCACGACTTCGGGTGGTGACCAGAAAGCAACTTCCTCTCATTTCCATCGATATCAACAACCAGAATTATTTATGCACTATGCCACCAAATATATCTCAAAAACATAGATTTCTCAAATTAGACGTATTTAGACAGTTTTCATCATCACGTGTCAAGTGAATGTTTACGCCACTGCCATATGAATTGGTAGTAGTAAACGTCAAGTTTTCTTCATCCATTTTGAGGTCTTCCTCGTGATACACTCCTTGGGGTTGGTTTGCGTGGGTATCTTGGAGGAGGTATTTTTTTAATCTAAGCCATGTTCAGTGTAGCCACGATATCTGGTTCGTCATGTAAAACTTGCAGTTCATGGTTCCACCTGATTCTCCATTTTAACGTACCTACATAATATTTTGGGAATGATAATAAAGTATACCTTTTTTTTTAATTTATGGTACAAATACAGTTCTTATATATACATATCAGATTAAACATTTTTTTTAAATACTCGGTAGTCATGTAGACCTTATCAGAGAGAAGCTCTTGAGTCTGATGAGGGAGCCACAGTTCTTATAATATATAGGTACATAGTATATACAAGTTATTTATTAATACAGTAAAGAAGGTAAATTGATAATAAAAGTATTCGAGTTATTTTGAAAAAAGCTATAGGTTTAAGTGATTTGTGAATTTAAGTTTGATTTTAGGAAAATTTTAATTTTTTTGATTTTCTCTGATGCATCGTATCTCGATAGGTAAGTTATTATAGTAATTAATGGCTTTATAAATACAGTGATGCTGCATTTGTTTGTTTTACATTTAGGCATTATAAATTGGTTTCCATTTTTCATAAGTTTGAGATATTCCTGGTTTTCTGTAAGGTTTTTTTCTTTACATATTTTTAATATGGAAACTTGCTTGAAAATATCATCTACGTTTGGTACTGGAAACGTAGATTTTTTTTACTCCTTTTTTTTAACTCGTAGCGTCTGCTTGTCTACTTGTCGTCTTGTCTGCTTATCTGACGAAAAAACTTTGGATCGATTTTTAACCCTTTTCCCGTGATCCAATCGACCTGAAACTTTGCAAGCAGACTCGTGGCGATGATCATGAAGATCTCTCAATTTTTCGTTAAAAAAATTAATAATTATAGTATAATTTCAGATTTTTAGAAATTTAAATGTTTTTTCAAATTGAAATCATTACCAAAGTTTGATTACTAGCAACGGCGGCCCGATAACGTCGCGGAATATTTTCTAAATTTGAATTACTCCGTCGGTATACATAATAGGTACTTCAGTACGAATTTCGAAAATCTTAATTGACTGACAAATGTTTTTAGAATTTAATCTTCAAAGCATGAAATATCTTATCAAAGCTCAAAACATCTGACATTTTAGAAATATATTAAATTACTGTAAGTTTAGTGTTATGTTATATTTTTTAATTCGTCTTTAATTGTTGTTATATTTTACAAAGAAAGAGAGTATAATAAAAACTTGGTTTTTATGGGTTACTTTTTTCAGTATTACTTTAATGATAATCCTTTGTGATATTTTTACTGAGTTTATATTTTTCTTATAACAACCTCCCCATCCGATTACTACCCCACCTACCTTTACTAATATAAGTAACCTACGAGTTTATGCACGATTGGACATATGTGGGATATAAAAGCAAAGGCGGCATTTCCCAAAAAAAAAATACAGTCATCGAGGATTGCTATTTTATAATGTTCTGAATTCGAGATTTTATAGGAAAGATAGGCTATAAATTTACTGGAAACATGATTTAGGAAGGAACATAAAATCTAGAATTCAGCACATTTTAAATAAGTAATCCTCTGTGACTCTATTCAAAATATTTTTTTATTTTTTGGATATTGCTGGCTTTGCTTTTATACCCCAAATGTGAACTAGTTAAATTTAAATTAGTTTTACAAAACGGATGATAATATTGTCACGGAACGAGGCTACGGGAAGGAAATGAATCACTAAAAACAATTCAAAGTTTTTATTAAATTGCCAAAAAGTCACTGGACACGAATTAAATCTGAACGCTGTTCTTCAATTTACAGTCACCAAATGTTTCAAAAATATTTCGCAACTTATTATTACTGTTTCTTAATTCGCACTTATTACGCTGTTTGTATTGCTTCAATCACTTTCGAGAGTACTCCATTCAATTTCGCACTAGAAAAACATCTCGCCCGTCGTAGGTACTTCGCCCGATATCTGTCACTCGGTATACAACGAGCTAGCCTCACTGTCTTCTCTAGGATTTATGGCTGGTAATGACGCACTTATCAAACGTCAACAATGAATTTCTGCGCGACACTTGCTTTACCTTTTATACAGAACATGTTGGTTTCGCGATGTCTCGAGAAAATTCTTTACATTTCAAGTATTTACTCGATTATTTGATTCTAGAGTGTTGTGAAGTCTTCGAAGTGCGTAATTCCTTCCCATTCACCAACTTGTTGGAAGACATCACACAATTTGGTTGAAAAAAAAACCGTTGCTTATATTCGATCACTGTTTAATGCGTAGCCATAACGTGGCCATTTAGAAGTGATCTAAAATCGTATTTGAATTGACAGAAAATATGTCGAATGGTTTCCCAAATGGCGTAATGCAATGCTTCTTTTAATTTGAAATTTGAATAATTCCCGAGATTGCGGTTCAGAAATGAGCCCTCCTCAACACAAAACTGGTACAATATCTTTCGGTACCGCGGAATTATGAGCCATTAATAGTTTATTTTATTGGAAAAGTTGTCGGGCTTTATATGCCGCACCGGGGCAGCAATTTCCCGTGAAAGCAAAACTTTTAACGAGCTTTTTATCTGTGGATGCCGTGACGGCTCCTGCTGTATTGGAAACTAATAGAAATACTATCTATAAATCATTTAGCGGGGATACGAGCCGAGCCCGAGCGCCGAAAGGCGCTTGTTTTATCGAACTCTTGTAATTTCAATTTTTAGCGGTGGAAACAAATCTTTGGAATCGCATCGAGCAATAAGGCAACGAAACATTTATGAGTTATGTAGCTTTAGACCAGTGCTCAGCAAACTTGTGAGACGGAGACAAATATGGAGGACCAGTTTTTTTTTTATGAGTAACATCTTTCCTCTCGCTTTCCTGCCATCCGTGGCAGTGATTTCGTGAAAAGGGATGGAAGTGCGTAACAGGAAAAAATCTCTTCTTTGGCAATGCTAACTGGCCATGTCTGACGAACTCAAAGGATGAGTCTTTTCCAGTCACCCATTTAGTCCATTAGCCCTCAACCAGCCGCACATAATAATACTCCGGCAATGCTTCCTGGCCCTGTCTGACGCACTCAAAGGATGAGTCTTTCCAGTCACTCAGTAGTCATTAGCCCTTAACCTGCTGTACCTAATAATAATCTGGTCCATGTGATCGCATCGTGGGAACACTCTTAACACTCCAGTCTAATCTGGCTGCAACGAGGGACCGTATACCTAACCTTTAATATCAGATGCTGGATACTTCCTGATATGTTGCCGCCGGGGAGTAAGAGCACCGGGGGGATTCCAGCAGGAACAACGGATTCTAGGGTTGATTTCTTTATCTGCAGTTTAGGGGGGAGGTTATGTTTAAACAGGTGTTAACCACCGAATACGGCGGCGTTCTGGGGCCGTGTTCCCCTCTCTCACACAGAGGGCCACCAGAATCCACGCGTGAACAGAAGTGGCTAGACGCTTCTTAAATCCTACTTACGAAAAACCACGAATTTCGACCTTAGACTCACGGACTGTGGTAAATTAAATATCAGGCAGAACCCCCGAGCCTCTGTTGCGCCTGGTTGTTGTGAATATATGTTTACTCTTTCCATTATATACCCTGAACAGATCTATCGGCTCGGAAACCACCAAACGCCCTATCGGTAAGTCTCGCATGTGTTCTGGAGAAATCAGCCGTTAATTTGCATTTCGAATATTATGTGTGTATTTTATAAGTATAATTGTGTAATAATCGACCGGGAATCATCTAACCTGGATGACCGGCAGATCGAGTATACTACATATTGCATTCAAAAATAAGTTAGAAATAGATATTGCGTGAAGTTGCGCAATCCTAGCGCTAAGTTCTTATTATGTACCGTCGGCTGTATTACGTAGATACCAGCTTGTACTTAGAACGCCCTAGGCTGTAGCCCGCACGTGGTATTCGTAAATCCAGATATTCCGTTATTTATTTATTTATTTTATTTTGAGGAAAATTAACAGCAAAACAACAATCTTAAAAATATGAAATAATGGTTTTTACAATTATGCCAATTACAAATTTTCCACTGAATATAATACTTTACTTTAACTTACTTTAATAGCGAATGGAGAGGGTGGAGGGGAATGTGGGACGGGAGTAGAAGGGAAGATATAATGTACGAATTAGTTTGGGTGCGGTAGAGTAGATATTGTTTGTTTTATGTTTCTTATTGTTGAATTGAAAATGTCAATGTGGTGATAGTCTGTGTTAAATGAATTTGTGGATCTGTACATAAAGGAGTTTTGTTTTGAGTTGGTCTTACAAAAGGGGAGATGAAAAGTAGGTGAATGTCTGTTATTGCGAGTTATAATCTAGACTTCGCGCTCGACCGAAGGATTCGTCCTCAGGTTCTAATACATGACAAAAGTAACCAGGGGGCATCGTCCTAAACGGAAATCTACGTAAACATGTCTATTCATGCGCCACCTCTACCGCGATGCTAGGAGATGACGCGTGCGTTCTCCCAATAGAAAGCAATAATTCTTATCATTTAATAATAAGTACGTCTAAGACTATATCTATGTAGGCAGTCTAGTTAGAAGGTTCAATCGATCGTCATATTTGAGTCCGGCTCAAGTTGCGCGTTAATAATATTATGTTAGTTTCACCTCATATGAATACAATGGCTTTTCTTCTGCTACGCCCCTTAAAGACCTTGGGTAACCACGTCACATCGAGAAGTCCTAGATAACAACCACTAGACAAGATTACTGGTCAAATTATATGTTAAGACTATACGTAAACATAATTATTCAATCACAGTTCAATTCGGTAGCTTCGGGTTGCACTTTCATAAGTTCGTTCAGTTAATAAAGTCACACGTAAATAAATTTTAAGCACAGCTTTGAGCTTGCAAAAGCAGATCTCAAATAGACTTTTAATAAATAAACTTAAAATAAAATCATTTAAGCTCTTAAAGCTTCTTCTAAAGCCTTCTCCTTTTAAAAACTTTCAAAAAAAAACATAACCTACGAGCCCCCGTTATATACCCCAAACGTTACAGTACCAACCCATTTTCCGAGAGGTTGGTACTGTATTAATAAATGTATATGATTGTAAAGAAAACACATTATTATTTTGAAGTTGCAATTTCAGAACGAAGTTCTGTGTATTTTAAACAATTTTTTATTAATCAATTAGAAAAGACATACAGAAAAATCTAATTAACGAAAAAATATTATATAATTCTTAAATAAATAGTACACTGTTTTATCGACATCGTCAATTTTTTTAATGACAGTTCACAGTGCGGCAAAATACAATATTTAAAAAATGTACATACATTTTCATTACATGTATTTACTAATTACTAAATATACATATATCCCTATATTTTTTTGTATTTATGTTTTTGTATTTATATTTGTATGTATTTGTATTTGTTTGTATGTATTTATGTATGTATTTTTTTTTTGTTTGTATTTGTATTGTATTGTATTGTATATATTTGTATGTATTTATAAATGAATTTTTAATAATAAGTGTCTGCAAAAAGTGCAGATCATTAAACTGCAAGTAATAATAATGATTATAATAAATGCATGAATAAATATTTCCATATTTAGCTTTTTTACATTTTGTGGTTAATTTCTGTTGCTGCTCAATTGATATGCTTAAATGTGAGATGTCAAATGTTACACATCATATGCGACTACTGTAAGACTCGCTCGTTTTTTTAAATCATAGCTAAGTATATTCGTACATTATTCGTACAGGGTGTTTTTTTTTTGAGAAAATAAATGGGGATTGTTTTTTTAATGAAATAAAACACATAAAAATCGTGGTAGGGGAGTTGTGCTTAAGATGACATACTTTTTCTTTCAAGACAAATATTTGAAATAATTAAAGTCATGTGAGATCAGCATCTTGCGTATATTCTTAAATGTATCATAATCAACGAAATTATTAATGTTTTAGGGTAAAATGACATAGTATGTCGTTTTAGACTTTAAAGGTAATTAATCTTACTACACTATTAATCTTACGAGCATAGTTCGCAAATAAAAAATTTCTTTCTTGCAGGTATGCCTGCGCATAGTGTATGACACCAGTTGGAACACAGTTGGCACTTCACCCAATGTTCTTTTGGCCTAGATTGGCTAAATAGTTCATTGCAATAAATGTAAGATGACATGTATTATGACATGTATAACATCTATTGGGTAAGATGACATGGTAAGTCATCTTACCCAATAGATGATGCAAACTTTATTTTAATTGTTGTGACAAAAACTTTGTGGTTAGAATGCGTTTTTATCAATACTTGTGTCATATAATAGTTCTAATAGACATTCCAAATTAGTTTTACAAGAAGCTCCTAAAGCGCAAACATAGAGATAAAATTAAAGGCTAAAACATATACAAGAAAGAACAGCAAAAAGTGATTTCGCAAGATTGGCAATAGCTCTCTTATATTCGTGGAAACTGTCATGAAATATGTCAATGAGGACGTTATTGTTATTTTCTATTTTGTTGTATGAACTCAACATTCTAGATATAGAGTTAAGTGGGCATGTTGTTGTTGAAAGCTGAAAGAGAAAATATATTATATGCCCTAAGTCGGCGACTAGGATCATTCAAAGTTATGTTTTGGACACAAAATTCTGAATCAAAATTACCATGAATTATATTATTTAGGTTATATTAGGTCAGCAATTAGTCTTCTTACTTCAAGTTTTTTTTGTTTACATTAAACTATTCTAAGCGCTCTTGATAAGATATTAAAGTGCTGCCCAGATTATACTTAAATGTAAGCATGCGAAGAAATTTTTGCTGTACAGATTCTATCTTATTTTTGTAAGTTATATAATGAGGTGACCAAATGACACAATTCCAAATTGCTGCCAACCAATGAATTGTATAAATATATTAATGATGATGGTTTAACTTAACTTGGACTAAGAACGTCTTTTGATTATATACGAGGTCCACGGCAACGGATGGTTATAAATAAAACAGTAGGTAATTCATCAATTTTTGTGTAAACATCATTTTTGTGTATGTGCGGAAAATAATACCACTCAAATGATGACCGTTTTCACGAACACACGCTTGGAGCCCTTTTCGTAAATTCGTCTCAACTCTCTTCCTAGTGGTTCTTTGTGGATTTATTTGATTTGATTTTGAATTGCGGTCTTCATATCTACCAGTGCGCGGCAGTCATTCTTAAGCGTGCGCTTTAATATTTCCCCACAGATAAAAATCTCACGTGGAAAGGTCAGGTGGATGGGCAAGGCAGGGGGCATCACCAAAGTGTGAAATTAGACGATTAGGGAACAAGACTGCGGCCAGTAAAGCTCTGGGAGAAAGGGCTGCAGTTCCTTGTTTGCTGGAACCGTGCATTTTCCCTGTTGGTTCCTCATCTTCGAAGTATGGTTTAAGAAAATTATTTACGTATCGAACAAAATTAACAGTTACTGCATTTATGTCCTTTTCGTTTCATAAAACACGCGATGCTCCCGAATCCACAGATGACGACTGAATGGCATGGAGTGAGGAGTCGAACCACCATCACCACAAGCTCTAACTCCCTCCAGATGACGAGTACTACTTATTTGTTACAGAAACATCCCGTGGACCATCGTGTATAATTGACACAATATCCCATATAAAGTTACTAGAAAAACTTAACAAAATTGGTATCTCCGGAAAAGAACTAAAATTGTTTGTAAGTTACATCTCGGACAGGAACCAAAGAGTTAGAATAAAAAACACTACAAGTAAACCTCTAGTCACTAAATTCGGAGTCCCCCAGGGTAGTATATTAGGGCCAATAATGTTCTTAATCTACATTGATGACATCTGTAATATACCCATTGACGGTAGTGTTATCTGTTTCGTCGATGACACTGTGCTACAATTCTAATCAAATACATGGTCATCAGTATTTAAAAAAGCTAAAAAGGATATATGTACTGTAAAAAAAATGGCTAGATAGTAACACCTTAACATTAATATTAATAAAACCAAATATATAACATCCAGTATAAATATAAATGGTCAACCAATTTCAACACTGAAAATTTTACATGTCCCTACATTGAACATACTGATCAAATGAAATATTTAGGTATTATAATCGATGCTCATCTCAAATGGAATCTCCACACATGACACATCTCAAAGAAAATAAAAAAAGCCCTTTTTTTTCTGCGCAATATTAGAAACTTTCTTAACATTAAACTCCTAAAAATGATATACTTCGCAATCTGCCAATCAATTATAGAACACGGCATATTTGCATGGGGAGGAGCAACTATGAGTGCACTCAATCCAATTATTGCAACTCAAAAAATTGCTATAAAAGTAATCCTCAAAACCTCGATTTTAACAAGGACAGATGAAATATTCAACAAATTCAATGTATTCGATACAAAACAAATTTATGCGAATACTACTCTTAAATACACAAACACAAAAATACACAGTTTAAACCAACACAAACAATAACTACCACACGGTCAAACAAACTCAATCTACAAATCCCAAAGTTTCATACCACGTATGGACAAAGGAGCTCTAACTATTCTGGCCCTAAATTACTAAATTGCATGCTTGACGAATTAAAACAATCCGGGCTAACCACAATTTACAACCTTAACATAAAATACAAAATAAAACAGTGGATCCGAAACAAGGGGAGAGATAAAATAGGCACACTTACACAAACACACTAACACAATATAACCTTATATATATGATATATTTTCTATTATATTACTTTAAACACTTTATTATCTATTTACTATGTTTTGAACCTACACAATATTGTAAACTATGCCTATCTCAACACAGATATTTCTAGTGAGACAGGCACAGTCCAAACAAAATTTTATACTTAAAATTAAATAGAAATAAATAAAATAAAATAAAAATAATAAAAATAATCGTAGTACAAGAATATTTTAATTCTATTTTTGTCTTATGTGCCGTGTTCTACCAAAGGATGGCGACTAAGTTGCTGATTTATTCTGTGCGATGTGTATGGATATATATACATGCATGATCTAACAAAACGTGTGTGTGTATGTGTGCAGACATTCCGTGAATAGATCGGTAAAATGAAGCAAAATTACCCTAATGGAGAAAAGACGAGACAACCTCTGTTTACCTACGATTCTGTTGCATTCTATCTTCACTGCGTTATGACGTGAATAGCGGTAGAGACAGGCTGAACATTCAGTGACACACACCAAGTTTTGGTTAATTTGTTCTTTCAGTTGGAATAATTATATCTGGGTGCGGAATTGGTGTCGGTGATGCTAGTGGTGGTGTCGGAGTTGTACGATGCAAAGATTGTCTTGTAGATGATGATGTTGACGGTGTTGGTGATGGTGATGGGGCTATTTTCGACGTGTGATGTGTATTAGTTCTCCGTATTTTTTTTTTGTGGTGGCAAATGAGATTGCATTGTAGACATCATGTATGTACACACAGGTACAGGAGGCACGTACTCCAAATTCTTTGCTTGTCTCATCACTTGCAAAATTTCCGTTTTTGCAAAGAATTTTTGCTCATCATTTAATTTTTTCATCATCGGTATTAGCATATTTGCAAAACTTTTATCTTCATCTACCTCTTCTTCGGAAGATGATTTGTATTTTAAAATACTGATAAGTTGTTCTTCAAAAGTTTGCGATGATTTTTTCTTTTGAATAACTCGACGACTTGATGCTGGATTCGGTGGTGGAGCAAGAACGCTTGTCCGTGTGGCTGAAGATTCTGAAGAAGCAGTCAACGCCTTTTGAATGTCGTCACTAGACTCGTAGATTTGCTGAGAATTTTTGGATTCAATATTGCTAATTGTTGGTCGTTGACCCAAAGAAGGCAATAAGAAAAGTAAACTGTCGAAATAGTAATATTTCTTTTTTTTTTTAGCGGCTTGGCCTGATTCAAAATTTTTCTGCAATGCCAACTCTTTTCTAAATCGATCCTTTAAATTCCTCCATTTATTCTGCACTTCCTTACCTAATAAACAAATAATAGCATCATATCAATTTAGAATAATTAAAATTTCATTTTCACCGATATCTGTCTACTGGGAATTCTTTCTACTCTTTATATTTCAAATATTTATTGGGTCATAAGACAATAAGGGAAATAATCACAGATACGTGCAAACAGCTGTTTTATTGTTTACAACCAATTTACATGCCTGCTGACAGAAATGAAGGAGAATGGAAAGAAGTAACTCAATTTTTTTTTACAAAAACAAATTTTCCAAACTGTGTTGGGGCTATCGATGGTAAATTGGTGAGAATAAAAAAATCCCGATGGCGCTGGTTCGGAATTTTATAGCTATAAAAATTTCGACGCAAAGATTTTACTAGCAGTATGTAATATCAATTATGAGTTTATTGCAGTAGATACCGGAGCCCATGGCGCAAATAGTGACTCTGACGTTTTAAAAAATTCAAGCTTCGGGCAGAAACTAATGGATAATCTAATATTTTTATTTATTACATATTAAATATAATAATTTAATATTCCTGGCTCGGAAAAATTGCATGCTCAAAACTAGCATGCCCTAACAACTGTACACACTTGTTCAATATTAGAATGCTTATTTTAAGCATGCTAATATTGAGCATGCTCATAAATGAGCATGCTCAAAGCTAACAATCAAATACACATGCTTATTAGTGGCATGCTCTTGTCATAGAATAGAGAGGAACTCTAGTTCAAAATTGAAGCTTCGCAAACTGAAATAGAAAATTCAAGCGAACCAATAAATCAAAACAGTTCTTGGGTTTAATCAAACATACATGCTTATTACTGGCATGCTCTTGTCATAGAATAGAGATGCTCTTGTTCAAAATGGAAACTGCAAACTGAAATAGAAAATTCAAGTGAACCAATAAATCAAAACAGTTTAATCAAACACACATGCTTATTACTGGCATGCTCTTGTCATACAATAGAGACGCTCTTGTTCAAAATGGAAACTGCAAACTGAAAAAGAAAATTCAAGGGAACCAATATTATTGTAAGATTTGAATCATTCATGTCTTTTAATAAAGTTTCATAAACATCAGTTCTTGCTATATTATTTTTACATAGCGGTGACCGAGTATTCCACAGACATTCGTGATTCCTATAAGTCACGAAAAGTAATGTTTTATCATCTCCCCACCGCACCATATTTGTTTCATCTGTCGCGGACTGAGAAGATCGCATTGATAATCGATACTAGTCGCGAATGACATTAGCAATAAGTAAGCCTGTTCACGCGTGCTCAAAGGATACCCCTTCTCATGGTGAATGACATTGGCATGCTCATTAATCAACCTGCGGTTGATTTTTGAGCGTGCCACTAATGAGCATGCTTATTACTAGCAATGTGCATACACATATGCCACTAATAAGCAAGGGCTAAAGAATGTCAATACTGCGCATGCTCGCGTGCCACTAATAAGCATTACAAGTATGATGGTATATAGGAAGAATGTAATTCAGTATGATATACTTTAAGGTGAAATTTTTATATATTATACAAAATAAATCATTTTTTGAAAACAGCGACGGTGTTTACCTGTGTATGTATACTTATCGAAATATAACTGTATTAAACCATTAATAACAAAAAATAGTTACCTTTTTCCCTTTGTTGCACTCCATTCATATCACTCCATCTTCTAAACAAAGTTTGACAAACTTCTCCCCACAATTTCTGTTTTATGTTTCTATCACTATACTCTTTTGAAGTAATATCGTATAATGGTGGTCTTCTCTCAACTTCCGTAATTAGAATTTCAATATTAAAATCTTCATCCAGATCATCAGAATTATTGCTTGCAGCCATTGTTCTTTCACATAAAATATTGAATGGTAACAGCGAAACAGCGCGTACTGCGCGCGGTCAAGACTAGGCGCTTGTTCAGACACAGCGAGGACCGTGCAGTTTCAGAATCGCGTGGGATCCGTGCGGGCAACACCATCTGCATAGTGCGGGTCTTATTTACCTAGGTTTGTATGTGATCGTTCAGATGCAACCGTGCGGTTAGTCAACCGCCACGCACCCTGCAACCTGACCCGCAACCCAACCGCTAGAAAATAGACCCGCACGGCGTCCGCACGCGGGTAGGAATGAAAAAAATATCGATATATATCGAATCGATATTTTTAATAAGTATCTAAAATAATCGATATACATTGCGAAAAATATATCGATATTATTTTTTCAAAAATGTAAGGGGAATAAGCTTTTGGCGACCAAAAAAAAAAGGTCACCGGAAAAAATATATCGATATATCGAAACGATATATCGGCGAAAAAATATCGATATATCGAAAAAAAATATATCGATGACCAAAAAAAAGTAGGTCGCCAAAAAAAAATGAAAAAGGTAACCAAAAAAAGATCGTAAAAAATAAAATGAAAAAGATATCGATATTCGATATATCGCGAAAAAATACATCGACGATAAATATCGATATTTTTCAAAAACAATATCAACATATCGATATTTTTTACCCATCCCTAGTTGCGGGCACCGCACGGTTCCCATGTCACAACAGGAGCACGCGTGGATTGTATTCTCTTTTCTATGGTTATGGATCGCTTTGGCACTGAACTTTTTATTGATGAAGTGGAGAAAAGACCCGTAATATGGGATCTTCAGTGTGAGGATTACTCAAATATGCCAAGAACCAAGCTTGGCAGGAGTTGGTGGAGATATTTGGAAATGGTGGAAAAAAATAGTATTTTAGGGAAGTAGGTATTTATTCACCAAAAATGAACTGACAGAATGATATTTTTGTGTCTTGCCATGGAACACGGCCGTCGTTAACAAAGTAATGAGCGAATATATCTCTGATATTCAAAGATGGAGAACGGCACCGGAACTGTCAAACTGACGTTTATTTTCGCGCGCACAAATCGCTTATTAACCGCAGCTGTGTGAACAGATGACGCAAATCGCGTGTTTTGAAAAGCGATTCTGAAATTGCACGGCTCCCACTGTGTCTGAACAAGCACTCACCACAGAATATAGACCAAAAGCACTCACTAAATGATGCGTTATTTTGCCGCTGACCCCCGCCCCGCCGCAATGCGATGCGACATTATGCCGCATAGTGAAGGGAAAAACTACATTTCAAAATGAAGACTACGTTCACCAGTTTGAAGACTACAAAGTGTACACTACATTTGTAGTAAAAACTAATTGTAGTACTAATGAAGTGAACTAATAGTAGTACCTACTAATTAAGTGAATTAATTGTGGTATTAATGAAGTGAACTACTGCAGTATTACAAAATTGTAGTACTAATGAAGTGAACTAATTGTAGAACTACAAAATTGTAATGACCTACAAGAAGTGCTTCTTGAAAAGTGTGCTACTAGAAAATTTTTAAAATCATGGGGGGGAGATTGTTTCAGTTTCCGGAGATTTCTTCATTCAGTCCCAAAATTTTTCAAACCATAGAGGGAGGGGGGGTTGTTTCAGTTTCTAAAGATTTCTTCATTCAATCCCAAAATTTTTTAAACCACGGGGAGGGGTGTTTCAATTTCCAAAAATTTCACATAAAAAATGTACTATTTGAAGTATGTACTCTAGTGATGCAACGAATACTACTTTCACGAATACGAATATCAAACCAACTATTCGGCGAATACGAATACGAATAATTCAACAGGGTAATAAATAATAGAGTCCCCGAACAAAACAAAATAAACTCGTCCCAATGGGCCGGCTTTGTTTTGGGGCGTGTTCACTAACAAGTCATGTACCAAACCTATATCTTTTTTCTTTATGCTCAGAATATCGTATTCTGAGTCTTTATAACAAAAACAAACAAATAAAGTCATATCTGTTTTTTTTTTTTTTAATTTAATTTTTTTTTTTAATTTAAATTTAAATTAAGCTTACGAGAGGTCATGTTATTAGATTTATTTTGAAATTATTTTATTAGAGTTAACACTTTTACACACAACGGAAATAAAATGGAACAAACCATACGTATTACAAAACAAAAACTACATGGAATGAGCATCTAACTTTTTAAAAACCCAAAAAAATTAGATAAAATAACTCATGTTATGCTGTGAAACAAGTAACAATTGACAGCTTGAGTTTCATAGAAAAAATAATTTGAGAACTCAACAAATCCATTCATTCAATGTAAATGGAATCCCCGATAATAGAGGTATGTTCGGATACACGGTGCACAGTCAAACCGTAATTTGCGTTGCGTTCATTTATAAATAGTTTGTTTTTAATATTCGTGATGATATTCAGCGAATACAAATATTCGTGATGATATTCGGCGAATACGAATATTCGTATTCGTTGCATCCCTAATGTACTACTACTTTCAATAACTTTGAAGTGTGTACTTTGTAGTATTCGCTTTAAAATGAAGTGTACTATTTGAAGTATGTACTTTCAATAACTTTAAAGTGGGTGTAGTTTGTAGTGTCTAGGAATGCCAGACACTTCAAAAGGTGTGAAGTGTCTGTCAATGTAATGTAGTACTACATTGTAGTAGTTAGTACAGAGCGGACCCATCACCAATGCCGCGGCGTTTTTTCGCTGTGCGGCGAAAAATCCGAAGTGCGCGCCAAAATAACCTATGGCGCAAAACCGAAACTCGACAAGTTCGAACTTGAGTTGCTTGATACTTAGATACATTCATGTTGGCATAGTTGTCATTTTATTTAGCTGAGCATAAAAAGTCAACTCAGCATAAAATAATTATACACACGTTAGGAGGTAATTAAAGTCTATATTATAATTGCTTTAAAAGCGATGCATGTAGTGCGCACGTTGCCATTGCCAGATTCAAGAAATAACGAAGTTGCACTAAAAAATTTCAAAGAAGCGTGATGTACAGATTATTTTAAATATATTTAGATTTATTTAATACGAACATTTATGAAACACATTAGTTATTATTCAAGTCACTTCAAAAAAATAATGCAAATAATATTACTGCACGTTAAATAATCTAAATTTGTATTTTAAAGTAATCTGCCACTACGCTTTTTCATTGTTTTTTATACTGTCTGTTGCCAGCTGTTTTTATGAAAAAAGAATGAATATAAAGTGTAAATGTAAGCTGCTGATCAGATATGACGAAAGAATAGCGTGAATCTAGGAATGCCGGGCGAAGAGTGTTAAATATTGAATAACAGAAAACCGACATCAATGTAGGAATGCTATTTCGGAAATTATATATTCGGAAAGTGCTACACATAACGACATAACTGAAGAGAAGCGTGATAGAAGAAATATAAGGCGAATAGTAAATGCAGAAATAATTTATATGAGGTGATTAGAAGCAGAAGCCCCACTTTGCGTACGACAGGATTACAGGGCGACATATTGGAATATGAAAAGTTTCAATTTAAGAATTGACAACTTTTGACAGCACGTTCATCTGTTTAGAATAATTTTGTATAAATACACTCGGGCCTCGTATAACACGGTTATATGGTTCCACAAAAACCTCGTGTAATACAAATCCGTGTTATACAAGGTTTGAACTTCATACAAAATTAGGGTTTGCGTTCCAAAAAAAAATCAAAATAGTTTATATGAATATGTACTTTATTTTTTTAATAAAAATATATAAATTTACATATTTATTGAAAAAAAAAACTTTAAACACATATAATATAATTTATTTTAATCATAATCATGTATTTTATATATGGATATTTGTATAGTCTTCTCTTTTTTCTTCTTTTTTAATATGTTCATATTAAGTTTATTGATGTAAAAATCCATGTATAAATAAATATAATGTAGCATTCATTCATCATTGCTATCACTTAGAATAATTCTTAATTTTTACTCTTTTTCGACATCGGTTGTGAGTTTTCATCATCGGAGGAGGGCTCTGAATTTCTTGTGGTTTTAGCCTTCAAAAAATCGGTAATAAGTGATGTCTGCTTTTGGCATATAAATGATTACATATTTCCTTATAAGGTTTCAAAATCTGTCGTAATTCCCTCTTGAAATTCGAACTTCTTTCCATTATAGAATCCTTTTCAATATATTTTTTTTCTAATTTAATAGCCAATTCCAAGCCCTCATTTATACTTTTTAATGTGAAACATGTAGCTACCTCGCTGCAACTGCTTTCTGAGTCATTAATTGTGGTAGTTTCATTCAAAATTTGGATTAATTGAAACGAAATTGACAAGTCTCAAAATGCTGAGTGAGATCATCATGACTCATGGTATGTTCTGTCATGGACGCAATCTACAAATCAAACATTATTTAATTCATTTATTTTTCTGAAACCGTGTTATAAAAAGCGTGTTGTACAAAAAATATGCCAATTTATTAATCCGTATTATATAAAATAGTGTTATACGAGGCCCAAGTGTAGTATTATTTTAAAATCTCCGCTCTGACCTTACATCGGTTACAAAAACTTTTATATAATTTAAACAGGGTCTAACAGAGCTAGTCCACAATACTTTACAGTTGGATTTCTGTCTTGATTATGAGTCGAAAATATTCAAGCAACCATGACCATGACAATAGTTATGGAGTTATGCAATATCAAAGTTTGCATTTTTTTTAATATTTCCGACTTTTTTTACAAAACGTTGAAGTATCATTACAATAACTTAATTTGATTATGAAAAATTAATTGATTTCAATAAAAGTTAAAAATAAAATAAATAAATAATCTGAAAAAAGGTTTTTATCATTTTATTTGATTACACCCTGTATAACCGTCCGCAGAGCCTTTCAGCAACAGCCAATTGTTTAACTGCTAGATAAAATTTAACTACTTTTAATTAAAGACGCACTGATGTAGCAGTCCTCATTATCTACGCCAAATAAGAATAAATCAAGAGAAAATAAACTGAGGAAAACTTCCGATGGATTTTCAGGATGCCCGGATTTGGAAATTATTGTTTTAGACAACGTTAACGATTATTATTAATGAATCCCATAATTCCTAAAAATTCTACTGATTTGTTTTGGATAGTTTTAGTGTATTATTTACTATTTTTATCAATTATCATAATTTCAAATGTCCATTCGTATCTTGCTGGAATTACAACAACACTGACTAGCCAGCCGCTAATTGTTAATTAAAAGTTTTTTCAATACCTAGTGATTTTCAATTATTTAGATATAATTATCCATGATATTGTTTTAGAGGTCCAATTCACAACTTTTATATATTCAATCCACAGCACATTGTAGAGTTGAACTTAGCTCTTCCTTTAGGCTAGGGGACAGGGGCACAATGGAATATTTAATACACATTTATAATCCATATTTAAGACACATTTATAATCCAATTAAAGTATTTATTCTTGCATAATTAAATCTCTTAGTAAACAAAACATTTTTTTCAAAATACATTGTTTTTAATTTTTTTTAAATTTCGTTTCAAACTGAGTCTCTTCAAGTAAAAACGTCATTTTGTAATAAAGCGTGATTTATGTATTTACTAAGACATTATAATTTTAAGTTCAACCTTCTCATAATTGTTTCAAAATTTATAAGATCGTAGTAATATTTTAAGCAAGCGTGACTTATGTATTTACTAAGACATTATAATTTTAAGTTCAACCTTCTCATAATTGTTTCAAAATTTATAAGATCGTAGTAATATTTTAAGCAAGCCAAACGTTGTGTAACCAAACATTGTGTAATCAAAATGCAAAACCAGGAAATAGCAATTAGTTCATGTCTATATATTTTGATGGTACTTGATCCAGTCAATTTTGTTAAAGCTTTGAAACCTCTATCATACCAAAACAAATATTTTAAAAACTAAAACTAATAATAATTAAGATGCATATTTTATAAATATGAAGTACCTTTGGATAAAATAAATTTATAAAAAAACTTTAAAAAAATAAACATAACAACTTAATTATCTTAGAATAGGATGGTCCACGCGTGAGTTTGATCTGCTTGCAGAAAAATGTGCATTTAAAAATACTGAACTCTTTTTTAAAGGAATAGATGGATCAAATGACATTAAAATGTACCCTTAAATCACTTAAAAATATATATAGACAGACAGTCAATTTATCTGTATCTTTCTAAACGATACCTACAGCTAATTTGTTCACACTACACATATGATTTTCCTGTGATCCTCAACATGATTCAAATATTAAGGCGATCGTCTAGCAGAATGAGCAAATTTCATCATTTTTTCTCATATCTTCTCTTGCGTTTTTTATCACATTTTTCTAGGGAAATATCTCATTTTAAAATTTAGTCATCAGGTTACATATATTTTAAATACGAATATCTTTTTAAATGTCACAAACTAAATTATATAATTGATTAATAAATTACCAAACCTTCGATGTTTTGAAAATGAAGAAAATCGCTCCACTTTGTAGGCCGTTTATGACTGAACAGCCTGTTGAGATGTATTTTTTATTCAATAATATTACAAAGTAAACAATTATCTTCAATTTGTTACAATTATAGCAAAATCTGTTAGTGTTTTTACTCGCAATTTATGTTTTAAAAAATACTGTTTTTTAAAAATATTTTATTTTTTTGTGAGATCCTACTGTCTCAGCTATCTCGCGCATCTTCAATCAGCGGTCTGCCAATACGAGATCGTGGACTTTTGTTATGTTATCCTCCGTGGTAGCCGTTTTAGGGGCACCTGGGCGTGGCTCATCAAAAACCGATGTGCGAACACATTTAAACTCGTTAAACCAATTTTTGACGGTTGCCATCGAAGGAGAAGAGTCACCGTACACAGCATCCAAGCGCTCTTTGATTTCGCTGTGTGATTTCCTTTCAAAAAACAAGAATCGAATCACCGACCGATATTGCTCTTTTTCCATTTTTCTAAAATCCGCAGACATGCTCGCTTCCACACGCGGTCAAAACAAAACTACGAGTCCGATTCAGCTGAAATTTTGACAGTAGCCGTCTACGAGTATGTACTACATGATAGTAAATTTCTCTTGCGATAGTGGCGCCATCGGGCAGTGAGGCTAAGTACTTATTTGGACCGCCCTCGTATGTATTAACTAGGTTATGGATTTTACAATGATAGCAAAGACTGTAATAAAATATATTTATTGCAACAACATAAAGATACATTTCTATACAAAGAAAGTATTTAAGCAACATATTTTGTTGATCTCTTCAAAATGTTACAACTTAGTATTTTTTTTTAATGAATACAATTTTGTCGATTCGTAATAAGAGAAAGTAATTAAACTACAATCATCTTTTCTTTCCCCTTTTACTACCACCCCCTTTCTTGCCCTTCTTCGCCTTGCTGTGTTTGGCCTTGTGCTTCTGCTTCTTCAATCGTTCTTTCAAGATTTGTTGATTGGTTTTCAGTTCCCCGCTAGCCTTGAAAGCTTTCTTCTGGGCCACCTTCTCATTATACTTCATCCACCTAGGTCGGAACTCTGAAACTAAATAGGGAAAGCAAAATATTAGTTGCAATCTGTTTCCAAAATATATTCGTTATACATTACATATTTTTTTAATGTTAGTAATGTGAACTTTAGATTACTGGTTAAATCTGAGGTTTATAGCAAAGACAATCTAGGGAAAGTTTTCATACAAACATCCCCCCTATTTTCAGGATAGTAAGATTATTATTATATTATACTAGCTATAACCTGTTAAAAATGACAGAACTTTTACATGCCGGTTCCTAAAGAATAAGTTTTTACTTATTTATAGCCGACACCCATGAAATAGTAATAAGAACTTTTATCAAAATATTTAAAAAAAAAAATTATATTTCCCCTGCCGGCAGTTAAAATGGTACTATTTTAAACCCTGGCAATTGTACTGGGCAGAACATTGAATAGTTTGCGACTTTGCTAAGTATATTTATAGTATATTTTTGGTGGTTCACGGAGAGGTGGCGGCAGCGAGAGGTGTGTTGCTGGCCCGGGGTTCAAGCCCCATATCTGACCGTTTACCTGATTTTTTAAGCCATGAATGATAGACGGACAGAAAGACAGACTGACGGACAGATAATGAAATTATTATGTTTGATCTCAACACAAAAAGACAACAGTATGTACTTATTAAGTATGCATAAAGTTTTTGTGAGAAATGTCAAAAGACAACTGTCGAATGTCATCATAAATAGAGAAAGTGTATAATTTTAATCATCTGGTGTTTTAAATCAATCAAGGGTTTTTACATACGAGTTACGTAGACAATAAATGTTTGTTCTCAGGTTTTCATGGCTGTTCAGAATCTTCTGTGTGTAGTATTTTAGGATAATCTGCGTGTATACCTGACCTCTCTGGCCGACGTTACAGTTCCACTTCAGGGTCCTTTGATCCGAAATGTCAGCCAGAGTGGTCAGATATACACGGCAGAGAATCCCAGAATACAACATAAAGAAGACACTAAATGTATGTATGTATAAGGTTTACTACTCAAAATTCTCATTCATTTCTTAAACAATATTATTAGTGATTTTCTGAATTGAAAACATTAAAAAAACTACCCTATATAATATACCTGGCAAAGTGAAATATTAATATTTCATGAACAAAATGAAGTAGGTACTATTTCTATAAAAAAACTAATTACCAGGTTTGTTTAGGCTAGGTTGCTGTGGTCCACCATCATCATCGTCTCCCACTTCTGCTTCTTCAGTCTGATGATTTCTCTCCTTCCAGGCCTCATACCGTCCACTGCGGTAAGACGCTGGGATTCGGCCGCCTGACTCTGTGCGAATCATTTTACCACGGCCACCATCCTTGAAAGAAAATAAAAGAATACAGGTAATCTTACAATCATTCACGTGAAATTAAAACACGTCTAAGGTCAAGATTACAATACGATAGATGAAATGCATTACACGGTAAAGGCATGGAATGAAATTGCACAATTAATCATAATAAATAAATGCTTCCATAAATCAGGAATCAACAAAAACCAATAAGATGAAGAAAATTGCGTTGAAGATAGAACAGACAACATTGATGGCTGGGGAAGAATTTTTAAAGAACCGTTGCAGACTTAAATGGATGTCGACTCCAATGTAATAACATCAGATATAACGGACATTGATGGAATGTGGGCAATCATACTTGTCAAACTTGTCAGCTAAAGAAGTGGCTGCTATTAATCCATTTCCTTCAAAGAACGACGCCATGAGGCGTATCAGTGACAGTTAAACCGTTATTTTAACCGGTTATTTTTAGTTCAGTTATTTGGGATTTGTATCTGATTGTATCGATATACTATAATTGTCGTCTACTACCGATGGCTGCCCGTCGAATTGCAAAAAATCAGTTACGGTTAGTGTGTCACTGGTTAAAATACCATCACTAATGGGCCTACCGCACGCACAAGTCGTCATAATCGTAAAACAATGACGCATGTGATTTTTCTCAAGTTTGAAGGAGAGCAGCATGAAGTTTTATTTACATAAAGACACTTTATGTCATAGCTCAATAACTACAAAAGATTTTCCTTTGAAACTTGGGTTAGTTATTTAAAGTTTACCTTTAAAACCTCAAATATAGTCAGCGCAGTACAACGTTTTTACACATGCTGCATTGTTCTAAGATCGCAACACAGAGCCGTCATTATACCAACTTCGTATAACGACGGTTAAATTAATAAGAAAAAATACAATTTTAATATACCATAAGATGGCTTCTTTTTTCACATTTTAACGATCCAAAAAAGTCAATATGGAATTTTTTGCACATCCGTCATTATTCTACGATCATGACGAAGTATCACCACACTTTTGCCTGCGCATGTCGGTTTGTACATGGAACACTGTGCGTATAGTTGGTGATACATGCAGGGTGTTCCGTGTACAAACTGGCACGCGCAGGTAAAAGTGTGGTATGTATTTGTGCATGTGGTAGGCCCATAAGGCATAATGAAGACCTTAAAGCATATTTACTAGCATTCGTGGTTTACCAGAAGCCAGAAGAAACATTTACTTCCATACATAATACGTATTGAAAGATCTGTATACAAACAAGCATTAAAAAATGTATCAATTCAATTTGTTTGGTTTTTTCAATTTTTGAAGTGGAACGATTCAAAATTTAAAGAAAAGACTTTACTTACAGGATCAACATGGACCATTTTCTTTCTCTTTCTGTCCCATTTCAGTGTCTGATGACCCTTTCTCAAGTCTTCGTGTGTATCTGGAGCGAGCTCCAGCTGAGCCTTTTGGGCCTCCGCTCCAAAGTTAACGGCCAAACTAAAATTAAAACAAACAACCTTTTAATGAACCGCAAAGTACATAATACAGGTCGCAGATTTTAATATTTGTCGACGCGTTTAGCTTACCCCAGTTCTGTGTGACGATCACTGGCATGATGAGGAATATAATTAGGATCTTTCACAGTCTCTGTAGCTTTCTTCTTTTTCTTGGTGTATAATTTATTTGCATCAAATTTGGTGTGCCCCCCGATGATTGTCGGAAATGCTTTGGATAATTCAGCTTCATCCTCGCTTGCGGGTTTTTTCTATAAAAAATGTTTTTGCAATGTACAAATATATGTATATGGATCGCAGGCATCACAAATTGAAACTAGTTTCAAATAAATTATTTTTGTTGCAACAATATTTTCAAAAATATTTCAAATTATTTAAAATATATCGTCGGTGTAGCGCAAGTCATTACAAATTACATAAACAAATTCATGTTTTCGGCAAATCACTTCCAAAGTTTTTATGCTTTAAATCTGCAATAATTATGTAAAAGTGCTTGTCAAAAGGGTGAACACTTGGGCCTACACCTCCGCCGTGATAGGATGCTCTCCTGATGAAACTGAATAAGACTTCAGCAAAACGTCGAGATTTGCTTCTCTGTAAAGTATACGGTTCATATAAAATATCCCTTTTATTGAACACTTAAATATGTCCAACGATCGTAATAACAACCTTAACTCGTTAATAAGGTATTTTACTAATAATATATGTACAGTGAAACTCTCTTAATACGTTTTTCAAGGGAACAGCAAATGAAAATTTATTAGGCGTGAAAACATATTAACAGTGATTTCAATATTTTCATTTCCAATTTTTGTGTTTTAATTGAATTTTCATTTATATAATATGATAATTTAAGGATATTTTATTTTAAAAAATGAAGTAGGTAAATATATACATTTGTAAAATATTACCTATGTGAATGTACCTAAAGGTCAGAAAACAATAAAAACCACCAAAACATTAAAAATTTTAGCACTGTCAAAAAATATTTTATTAATAACCATACTAAAGGAAAACCATAAAATAACCTATGTAGATGGCTCAAAATCACCAAGGTGCAGAATTGGCTTTGCCAGCAATTTAATGTCTTAAATGTTGACTTTATTGAGAAAAGAAAATTAATATTATACTACAACTAACGTGTTTTGTGTGTACATCAAATAATACAATTTATTAAAAAAGTACATTTTAAATTAAATCAATATAAATGCAGAGAAAGTCATTTCGGGAACGCGTCCTAATGTAGGATCTTCAACAACAAGTCCCAAATATTAATGAAATATTTAAGGTATATAACTCAGTCATTACTTAATATACCATATTTTTTTATATAAAATCTAGTTTTGAAAAAGATACTTAAAGATTTATTTTTTTTTAATTATAGAAATGCAAAAATAGTTTGTCCGATAGCGCATATGTCATTTCAGTGAACGCATCGATAACTGAACAAAAATAATTTTAAGTGAACGCAGCCATTCTGTGTCAACCGTCATTAGAGGAAGCAAACAATGACAAAGCCGGCTGCCAGTACATTTATCGGCAAATAAATTAATATCTAAGTGATAAGTACCTTTCAATTCATTATTCGTAGAGCGTACATCAATAGTCCGTCAATTCGTGAACGTGTTTTTTACATTTAATTATTGATGTGATTCTTTTTTACGACCCGAAATAACAAAGTAACCTCAAATATATTACTATTGACAAAGTCAGGTCGCATTTAAGATGGCCGCTGAATAATCAAAGCGTACGCCTATTTGAAATCGTCATTTCGAGAACGGTCATTTCGGAAACGTTCCCGGACATGATGGTACATTCCCGAAATGACTGTTGCGTTCTTGGAATGATGATTATTGTTTTCAAGGGCGAATCACTTACATTTTTTCATTAAATTATTTTACAAATTCGTTGTTTTTTATTTACATCATAATGAAGATTCCTAATAACGAAAAAAAAGAACTCAAAAAAAGCTTAAAAAGAATATTGCAGCTTATTTGCGCCAAAGAGAAAAGGCAAATGCTAGGAAAAGAAAGTTTTTAGATAAGATGACTGAACAACAGAAAGAAATTAAACGGGCTAAGTAAGGACAGGGAATATTATAAAAAGAAAAAGACATAAAATAAAGTGAAGAAAATTACTGATGCAAATTTTGAAGAAAAGTTCAATAAACTGAAATACGCAAAAGACCTTGAACACGCATCTATTGAAAAGTTTATAGAACAATACACTTGTGATGTTAAGTCTCATGACTGCACGAATAGTTTAAAATGTGAAATGTGGAGTTTGAATTAGGAGATAATAAAGATTCTTTGACATATTTTACATAGAGGTGCGTTCAAGAAGATAAAATTATAATAATATTGGTGTTTTCGAAAAATAATTAGTTTTGTTTTATAATTTATATAATTTTTTAGTTAACTTCTCATTCGTAACAGAATTTATTGTTGCTTTTCTTACGTTGCTTATATTTTTTTCCATTATTTGTAGAAGTTTAGTGAAGTAGTTCCACTCGACTGATTTATGAAAATGTTAAAACTTAATTATAATAAGAATTTATTAAAAGTAAGAGTAATTTTTCTGAAGTGCAAATAATATGGCAATATAAATAAATAACTTTGTTAATTAAACCGTTGTCTATAATTTAAATATTTCCTTACCTGTACCTATTTCGGTAACATTTATGTCATTCCGGGAACGGCTGGTCATTTCCGGAATACATACATTACAATATTTCAATAAAATACGCATCAATTAGCTATTTTTTTTAGAAACAACATAGTTTATTACATTACAGAGCTTTAATTCTATTCATGTAGCGTTAATCCATTATAAAAGCTCTGAATAATTTGAAATTTCTTAAATTTTATGCATGATAATAGCAACTTCTTTTATTTTTTGACGTATTTTGCTTGTAAAAGATTTTGTATTTATTGTTTTTAATATCGTTTATATATTATGGATACATAACATACCCATGTTATTAAACAATCATTAAGTTATGTACTTTATTTTGTTTTTGTTCATTTTATCAAACATAGGAAAACGTTCCCGAATTGATGGTTTTCTGTAAGATATTCACTAAAAAGCAATATTACAAAAAAAGTATAGAATTCTGTGCGCTGCCCTGTCAAAGTTTATTAGTATACAAATTTTGCAACAGTATAAACCAAGAGTCATCATTATATCTTTAAATTTTTTTTTGCATAAAACCAATCTTGAAATTTGCAACCTTGGTGATTTTGAGCCAGGTATGTCACTACCTATGTGCAACCTTAAGTTTAAAAGAAATTATATAAGTTATCTAAATTACTATTGCAAAAAAATACCTATCTTAAAATAATATTATTATTAAAGAAAAAATCAATCAGAATTGAAATATTAATCGGTGTATATTGACAAAACAAAAACCTCACGAATACGAAAAAAATACAAAAATCTACCTGTATTTACTTTCCCTGGCTTGGTAAAGATTGCACATTTGTAAAAAATAACCATTTGTAAATAGTATTCTACTTGACTTCATTTTAAAAATTTATCCCTTTTGATGATTTCTACATAATTTAGGTGTACATTCAACATATCGCCTTGAGCAAAGTCCAAAGGACCTCTAATTGCAGGATTAATAACATTCTTTTGTGATTAATTACGATTTTATTTATTTTAATTACGTTTGATTTCAGATTACCTTAATATTTTCCCGGGCGCAAAGAATATTTGTGATGTTTTTATTGCTAAATTAAATTTGATCCGTTTTTTGTAACTCATTAAGGCCGGCGCCACACTACGCGTTTCTTCCATTACGTCTTTGACGTCGCGTCAGATCCGCAACCGAATTCAGCAGCCACATATCATATTCCGCGGCCGCGGCGCGGCGGACCGCGCGGAAAACAAACACACGCGCGGACAATCTGTCAAATGTGGCGCGTTGTAATCAAAAACACGAGACGCAATGTCACCGATTTAAGGTTGACGTAAGTTCCGCGGGCGGGGAATCGATCAGACGCCGGAGCGAGCGTTCCGCCGGCGGAATGATCGATGATCCGCGTAGTGTTTTCGATAAGCGCATATATTGCATGCAAAGAAATAGCGGCGCGCGGCGTTCCGCAGTGTCAAAGACGCGACGGAGATATACCTAGTGTGACGCCGACCTTGGAAAACAATAGGAGATATTACGTACTTAATATTGCCGATTGTTTCCTCGAAGAAATGCAATCAAAATGAAAACAGTTTCGTTTAGGCGAATTTATTTTGCGCCGACGTTGATTGATTTTGCGATTGCGACTAGATAAAAAATTATCCTAAATAATCGACAGATAAATTTATTTATTAATTATTATTTTATTAGCCTTTTTACAGCGTTTTTATAGCAGCTAGAACATTTGCGCCAAAAAGCCGCCAAAACCACTTAATTTTTATTGCGCTCATTTTTAATATTTAGGAATGTTGAACAAAATTTCGTCTTCCGAAAAACGTATTATGAAAATTTATTAAATTGAGTTCGGCTATAAATATTTTCACTACTTAGGCGAGAAACGAAAATAAACGGGAAACGTATTAAGCCTAAAAAAATATGGGATTTTTTCGGGACCGCAGAATTTAAACTTATTTAGCAGGAAAACTTTTTAAAAGTGAATTTATTAAGCGAGTTCCACTGTATTTTCGTAAGCATAACCAATGCGAAATATGATTTAAAAAAATAAAATGACATATATCTTACTTGAAGATGTAAAGAAATATCAACATGATTCAATTCGTTTTTAATAATAGGCTTTATCTTATTCTGATGCCAAAGTCTTTTAGCTTTCATAGCGATGTAGTTGGGGGCGTCATTTTTTGCACCAATTTCCAAAATAGTCTGAAATAAAAAGAAAAATTATCTTAAATTGAATACGAGCAAAATCAAATACCATGGTAAAATTAATTTAAGGCAATACAAGTCCTGTAAGAAGAAGAGCATACTGGCTGAAGAATTTAAGGCACATTTCAAATGTTTTGAATGGCCGCAAATATATAATAACATAAACACTATTGTGATCGCTAACATCTGGTGAGCAGACAAGCATCAAATGAAAAAGGAGACAAAATGTTGAATTAAAATTGAAAAATATAAATAAAACTAACCCCTTTAGGTCTATAGTTTTTCATCTGAGCGATAAAATCCTCTGCTGCCAAAGCGCCTGCATTCTTTACAGTCTTTTTGCTGGTAAAGAAAGGATGCGTCTTGAGAGGTGCTTTCAAAAGTTTGGCTCTTTTGTTGGATTCTGTAGAGGCATTTTCTCTGCAGCGCATGTACTGGCCCCAAGCATTGCGACAAACTCTTTGCATATCAGTCTGAAAAATATTTTTAGCTATTACTATACAAATTTAATAAAAAATCATCATAAAAGTTAATTTCTCAACCATTAAGGCAGTACATTCACTGCAAATGCATATTTCAGCGTTTTTTTTACGAAAATCTAGGTTTTTATGTATATGATAGATTGCAATTTTTTTAGGGCGATAACTTAGATAGAACCTTTGTTCTTATATAAAAGTAATAAATTGAACATTATTTACAATAATTAAGAAAAATATAGGCATTAATCCACAGGCCGCGGCAAAAAAAACGTTTTTAATGTTCCCGGGCAAAGAGTGTTTCGTTTAAAATTTGTATGTAAGCATAATATGTTTTTTCATACATATAAAGTTTATTTAATTATCTAGAATTCGTACGTAGGAAATTAAGAAATATTCAATATTAAAAAAGATATCATTTCAAACATGCTTAAATATTTACGATTTTTGGTCATTTTCAAATGTTGTTTATTCATATAAAAAGATGATTTTAAATGATATATTGAGTCTTCATTCACTATTAAAAAGCAATTTTTTTTATAAAAAACACGTTAATTAATATTTAAAAAAAAAAATTCTATAGTATGAAATGTGTCAAAAAATTATGCAGTTTGGAGATCACAATCCGCGCGCCAGCCGGGAGAGGCGGACGCACTCATGTAGTCCAATCATTTTTTCATAAAAAAATCACTTTAAAACGTGTTTTTATGCCAAATTTGACTTTAGTTCAAAATAATATCACATTATATATTCGAAAGCAATCTATTCATCGCAGATAATAATGTTTTTTTTAACTAGTTTTGTATTAAATTGCATTTCTACTCATAACCTAATATTCACTTTTGGTGGCTTGCTACTACTCGCTATGTTGACTATATTCGTGTTGATGTCATTGTTATTTGAAAGTCAAGTAAGATATTCATTTACGAGATAATTTTTAAAATATAGATAAATGGTTTTTAATTTTATTTTTAATTCAATACATATTGTTGTAGTAGTTTTTTGTTTATTTTAGATAAAAATTATTTAAATTCAATTATTTTCACAGGTGTTTTGACATTTCAGTCAGAAGTCAAAATAATATCTAAATCTGCTTATTCGACAAAAGTTTTAAATTAAAAAACAGTGATATAAGAAAAATTGTTGTTTACTTTTTTTTACAACACCTAAATTATTGGAGAAATATAAATACGCTTTTTTAAATTCTAGACTTAAAACATTTAAAATTCTAATAATAGTACGCGAGCATGACTTGCGTTCCCATATATTTTAAACGTCAGTACTCCATATGGTTGTCTCGTTTCCTCGCAACCTTTCTATCTCACAAGGACACGTAAAAAATACGCTCTTGCAAGGATTATCTGATATGACGTTTGTTCATGTCTCAATCTCGTATTGAAGTAGCATGATCTATCCGACGCATATCGCCACTTTTGACAGCTTGAAAAATGTACGTACCGCCTTAAAAAGTCTACTCTGCAACACAAAATTTGTCTGTTTGTAATACATATTTTAAAATTCTACTTCAATGTTATGCTAGGACATCAACATTAAATTACATTAACAATGTGAAAAATTATAGTACTGGAACCTTGACTTATAAGAGTATTTCACAACTGTGTGTTTCATAATCATTTGTTTACGTTTTAGAGCTTCCTGATTGATTGAATTCATTAATGTCAAACTTAAAACATCGAAATTAGCAGCAATAGAATGTTATGCATACTTGTCAAGATTGGGATAAAAATCTGACATCCTGATATGTATTGCTATTTTCAGAATAGCACAGTATATGAGTTATTAATTACTACTACAGTTTCGAGAGGAGCAGTTCCTCTCGTCATCAGATATAGATAATAACTAACTTAAATACAAAATTTATCCATCTAATCGGGTAGGTCAGTGGGGAAGGGTATTTTTTTGGCAAAAAGCTTTAGAATTTGTGAAGTGGACTGAAATGTGATATTATTTACAAGTGTGTTCAATGATATTGAAGTTTCCTTTATTTAAGATGGGGATATTTGCTTTGTCAAACGAGTGTTTTGAGATAAGATATGTTTATGGAATGAAGTTGAGGTTCCACTGCAATGAGTAACAAAACATACAATAAGTTCATAATATAAGAAGTGTCATGAATGATTTATGTATCAAAAATAGCTGTGAATTATGGCACATTGACATAATTGTTGCCGGATGGAGAAATAAAGCTATTGAACTGAACACATGACTTAGACATGAATAAGTAAGTGATTACAATATCTGAAGCATCGGTCTGCCACTGCAACACATCTGCTTGTCTCATATCTAAAAGGTCTGCCGGTAGGGTGCCCAGTACACCAGTGGGACAATCCTTCTGAGGGTCGCCCAACTGCTGTAGATCCACAACATCTGAAGAGATGGGATTGGAACCGAGGAACAGATACAGGTCTAGTAGGTGGGCAACGTCATCCGGGGAAACAATGGATAAGGCACGTCCTGAACGACCTGCACGTGCACTTCTACCTGAAATTATAAGAAAAAAACATAAGGGGTTACATGGGTTTCACGGCTTCAAAAAATCGATTTTTTTTTTGTCTTATTAATTTCTACGACATCTCGAAAATATTATCCTAAATTTTTAAGTCGATCCGAATAAAAGTTTCGGAGGTACAGCCTTGCGAAGGTGCGTAGGTAGGCTCAGCGCGACGCAGGTAGCTGCTCGTCTATTGTTTGTCCGTCCTTATTGTCCATTGCTTTCACTTTCTAAGGGCAACTAGTTTGAAATACGTCAGTTGGTGATTACTACTTGGAGGTTTCACAAAAAATAATAATCTATATATTAATTACCCTAACCAATGTCGTACGTTTCTGCATTCGGATATTTTATGTAGCCAGTTAAAAAAAAAAACATTTTAGAGTACATTAAAAAGATTAAAAAATATAGGAATACGAACAAACTGATATCAAAAAACATCCAAATCCAAATTATCGAAAATTAAAATATCGGAATTTATAGATTTTTTTAAATATTTACGTGGAATCCGTGTATTCAAAACAGCCAACGTAATTGCAGTCAACGAATTTTTATGCTGGCCATACCATAGAATAACCCACGCTTTATGACATTGACGCATCATTGACGGTAAGTATATATTTACGCTTTTCTTTATATTGTTTTTGCATTAACCTTGCTTCAATAAACGTTCAAAACATTTATTACGCTTTATATTTTATTTAAACTGCAAAGTGAACTTTACCTTAGATTCATAAACATCTCTCATATAACCTCAAAAGTCTCACAGTGCGTGGCGCGAATGTTATTTTACGTGTCATTTTCTCCGTATTTATACATAAAAATTATTATTTTTCAGAATTCCGATGGAAGACTCAACATCACAAACCGGCAATTTGATAATGCGATTCGAGTTCACAGTATGAATGAAGAAATGCCAGACGTAGAGTGTCAAACATAACAGAAGAGGAATGTGAAAGAAGGAATGCTGACCAGCGGGAACGTAAAAATGCTAGGCAAAGAGTGTATGCTGAAGGAAGAAATGCGACATCTTATTTTAAATGTGCCATTAACAATTTTAATTCATTTGCAGATCAGCATTATTTAGGTGCCAATCATTGCAAAGCGGTTCATTTTGGTGCTGAAAAGGGTAAGTTACTTCATAGCTGTTGCCACAATGGAAAAATATCCCCGCAAGTACTCCCGCAATATCCAGAAAAAAACAGTAATGAGTCTAAAAATTTTAAGGAATTTATTCGTCAGTACAACTGTGCTAATGCATTTGCATCTTTCGGAGTGCAAATAAGTGACATACCAGGTGTAGGCCCGTATTGTTTAAAAATTTCAGGTGAAGTATATCATAGAAGTTTGCAGAGTGATGGAGAGGTGCCGGCATATGCGCAACTATATGTTTACGATGCGGATGAAGCAGTCAGGGTACGTATGAGCCATCCGTCTAACCTTAGATGTCAACAAAATATAATGGAAACTATTGATAATGTCATCCGTCGTGTAAGTCCATATGCTCTCCAATACAAAAGGTTGAAAGAAGCGGTTGAGGAAGAAGAATCTATAGTTGCAGAGCACGGGGGCCAGATGCGGAATATTCAACTACTCTTTACGCGTTCTTCGTTAGATGACTAAAGAAGGTATAATGCTCCATCTAATAATAACGAAGTCGCCATTGTGTATGTAGCAGATTACGAAGGTAGGTTACCGCCAAACGTAGATGTTGCTGTTCACCCTAAGAATGTAGGAGGTCTCCAGCGTATTAATATGTTATCAAAACATTTAGATCCGATGGTTTTTCCATAGTTATTTCCATCAGGTGAATTTGGTTGGACTCTACAGCCTCAAATAATACAACATTAACTGCATGGTTTAAACTTAACCAACAAGATAATGAGGCATGTAATATTAAGTATCAGGATTTAACTAATTTCTATGTTTTTTCCAGCAACAAGCAGTGGAAGAAGAGGCAATGTGGGTCGCATGTCCCCCGTTTCTCCTAGAAATATAGAATTATACCATTTAAGACTTATTCTTTTACAAGTGACTGGCGCTACGTCCTTTGAATCTTTGCGGACTGTTAATGGTTGTCTACTTCCTACATTTCATCGATGATATTGGAGAATGGCAGCGTTGCATGGCTGAAGCTTCAACGTATATGATGCCCAAAGCTCTTCGTGACCTACTTTTCTTATTAATGATTCATTGCCTCCCACCAGATTCGTTGCAGCTGTGGAACGATTTCAAAGATTTGATGTCAGAAGACTTTAGTCGTCAAGGTGCTACTGCAGAAATTACACAAAATTGTTCCCTTTTGTATATTCAAAAGGCATTAATAAATGAAAATTCTTCTTGCACATCGCAGGGTTTGTCGGGACCAGATTACAGCAATACTTATAATGAAGTGGTTGATATTAATTTAGCATTAGAAAGTTCTTTAGGGTTAGAGATGGCTGGAAAGCTCAATCGAGAACAACATTATGCTTTCGACAGTATATTAAGTAAAAAAATTTCAGATGTACCTGAAACAAAAATATGTTTCTTTATTGACGGTCCTGGTGGCACAGGTAAAACGTTCCTTTATAAGACTATTATACATACTTTAAGAGGAAGATCTAAGAAAGTTTTATCTGTTGCTTGGACAGGAATAGCAGCAATTTTATTACCAGGTGGACGTACATGTCACATGGCTTTTAATTTACCTCTTGATTTATAGAATAACACAACATGCAGAGTGACATCCAAGAACTGTGTAATTATAAGTGCAGCTGATGTTATCATCTGGGATGAAGCACCGATGGTGCCAGTTATAGCTTTATATATAATTGAACGTACTCTGCGCGATATAATGGGTAATAATGATATTTTTGGCAATAATTTAATCATTTTGGGCGGCGACTAGACAAATTCTACCAGTTTCTCGAAGGGCTTCTCGCGGTCAGTTAGTAGCGACATCTATTAAAAACAGCCAACATTGGAAAAATTGTAATATTTTCAATTTGAAAACTAATGTCCGCGCTTTAGAAGGTGAAAATTCATTTACACAGTGGCTTTTAGATTTAGGCGATGGAAAGCTGCCTCCTGTGGAAGGAAAGTATGCATCATCAGTGCTTATTACAAATGAAAGTGTAAGTCAAAATGTTGTTCAAAGCATATATAATGAAGTACGTTCTATAGCGGATGTTCTCCTAAACGAGCGATACTGTGTCCAAAGAATGTACATGCTCGATTGGTTAACGAAGATGTACTCTGGCATTTAGAAGATCCAATCTTTACATTTTATTCTGTGGATAGTATTAAAGATGATGGTCGTGAAATGGACTACAAAATGATATATTTTTAAAATACATTCATTTATCAATAATCATGAAACTAAAATGCTATGTAATTTATTAATAAATAAGACGCTGTAATTTTATCGATAAAAATAAATACAAATAAGAACTCGATAGCTGTTTCATTTTTTGTGTCACTGACAGCTACCATGACAGTAAGACCTGATTTTTTCGCTGAAATTTTGTCTGTCACTGACAGCTACCATAGACACTAAAACCTGATTTTTTTCTCAATGTTGATGAATTCATTATTTTTAAACCAGCCATACTTAAAAAGTCAAAGTTGACAGAATCACAATGTTATACAGTGACTATCAAGAAACAAAAAAAGAAATATTGCTTACTTCAGAATACGGCCGATTATCAAATTCTATTAACTTTGTAACAGTAAGGAAAACAATTGTGTTTGTTGCAGAGCAAACACAATTGGCCGCGGGACGACCGTCATTGGCCACGAAGCGGCCACAATAGCAAAAATGAAAATTTGCCAGATACAATTGGCCGCGAGGCGGCTGACGTAGGCATAGGTAAACAATTGTTTGCTGCACAGCAAACACAATTGGCCGCGCAGCGGCCATCGCTGGCCGCGGAGCGTCCGTCATTGGCCGCGAAGCGGCTACAATAGCCGCCCGCAGGGCCTAGCAGTAAGCAATCGGCAAAGCCTATTGCTTTCCTGCTAGTCTGGAAAATTACTCAAAAAAACTTCCTGCTGGTTCAAAGATCGTTAATATTGCTGAATTGGTCGCTGCTTGCACTTTTAATGAAGGAACATCAGCTTTATTATTATATATGCACGGTATGGATTTACAATTTGGCCAAAATTCCCACGAACATGCCCGAAATTCTGATGAAGACCGTGTGTGCGCAGCCGAAAAAATCTGCGAGCGAGACTCGCGAAACCAGGATTCGTCACAGACAGGAGCAAAAGGATGCCCTGGACATTGTAGCTGCTGCAGGTTCCTTACTTTATGGCCCAGGAATCTACGATTCAATGTAAGTAAAAAAAATATTTTTTTTGACAGTTTTATTGTTACTCAAAACTTTAAATGTGTTTTTCTCGAAACTGTGTTTTCAAAGTCGGTTGACAAAATTTCTATAAAACTACTCAACCGATCTTGATGAAATTTTACACAGGTCTTCGAGGTACAATTCACGAGGATTTGGATGAAGGATTTATTTTTTTACAATTACAAATATTTAAAAAATATATATATTAGGTCCTTACATATGAAATTGGCGTTTTGCCGTCCTGGCAAATTTGATCTCAAATATCTTCTCTTTGGTTAGGAATTCCAGATCCAAATTTATACAGCTATTTACTCATGTATTTGTGTTTTGAAAATTATAATTCATTTGTTTTTTCCTCAATTGTTTTTTCTTTGTGTCACTCAGTTTACAAAATGAAAAACTTGAAATATCGCGTTATTTACGAGTACGAGTTCCACCGTGGCACCAGTGCTACAGAAACGGCGCGAAGGATTAATGATGTGTATGGCGACGGTGCCGCAAAAGAAAACACAGTGCGTTTTTGGTTCCAACGTTTTCGTTCTGAAAATTTCGACCTGCAGAACAAGCCCCGTGGACGGCCGGAGACCAAAGTTGATAATGAAGAATTGAAGGATATTGTGGAAGTGGATCCATCGCAAACCACATCCGAGTTAGCTGCAGGCTGCGGTGTTAGTGATAAAACTGTTTTAATCCACTTGAAGCAAATTGGTAAGGTGAAAAAGCTTGAAAGGTGGGTACCTCACGAATTGAGTGAAGCAAATCAACAAACGCGCGTTGACTGCTGCGCTGCATTACTCAACCGGCACAATAATGAAGGGATTTTAAATCGAATCATTACCTGTGATGAAAAATGGATCCTGTACGATAATCGGAAGCGCTCATCGCACTGGCTGAACCCTGCCGAACCAGCCCCAAGCGAAAATTGACTCCAAAAAAGTTACTTGTGAGCGTTTGGTGGACTAGTGCTGGTGTCGTTCACTACAACTTTCTAAAATCTGGCCAGACGATTACGGCAGATGTCTGTTGTCAGCAAACTGCAAATCATGATGGTAAAGCTAGCTGCTAAACAACCGAGGCTGGTTAATCGCTCTAGGCCACTTGTTCCGTACAGAATACGCGAAGATATGATGTGCAGGTCTCCCGTACTTGACTCATGGAACAGACCAAGACTGTACAGCGGTAATCGTAAACCCGCTGACAGTGGTTGTTCTAAAAATTCACAAAAGTGAATTATCCGGTTGCAGGTAGTCCAGTTGAAGTTCCAAAATCCAAAAACAGTAGGTAGAGCAGAGGTCAGAGGTGTTGAATAAAAGTAAGGTGAAGTGGTCCAGACGGAGTATAAAGCACAGAACGGAATGAATCTGTACGCCGACGGAAGTTTAATTTATACACAAATTTAATACCTCCCGGCTTATTTCCGGGAGCCAATCACAGAGAGTTTTTATCTCGCATTCGCGCACGCGAAATTGTCTAAAAAATAGCTCGGAAAGTTTTATTTACAGAATTCAAAAATTATTTAGAATTTTTACGCCACCCCACCAGGGTTTTTATCACGTCATTTACATGGTGGTATGTCTTGCTTATAGACGTAATTGCCTGGACCCGCAAGACCGAAGTTAATTTTTTATTAAAAAATATATACCGATCGCAGCGGTATTTGCTCAGGAAAATTTCACAATTAAATTTATAAAAATTGTTAAATATGGTTTATACATGTTTGTTAATGCAGTTTATAAAGAGCCCACATGGGTGTAACTTTTAATATCAGTTTTAGTTATGTACAATAAAATTTCAGTCACTTATAAATATTTCAAAGTGGGTCGCAAAAAATTAATTTTCATTTATTTTTCAGGTGCGCCCCTGACAAGGTATGTAAAGGTATGTAAAAACATGTAAAATGGATAGATTCTTACACAAGGAATTCAACAAAAAATGTTTTAAGTTGATCCAGCTGTTGTAGCGTCCGTAAGACAGTTTGTTTGACTTTGTTTAGCAAAAATATTATGGTTTGATACCAATTTTATTGAAAAAACCCTCGTTTTTTGTAAATATAAGAAAATCAATTTTGGGTCGAAAATTCTCGTATTTGTTGGCACAAATACCGTTTTTCGGTGGCTGTTGCGCCCGGGACCTTATCAGTGATGAGCCCCGTCGCTAGGCCTATAAAACACTGTTAGTTATATGTAGATTTCTCCGAGATCTGACAAGACAGGGCTTCGCGACTTATCGGAAATAATCGGTCTGCAGCCCGATTTTCCTTCGCATACCAACTCTCTGTCCTCGGATACATATGTTGAAATATTAAACAATATTTCGTAATTCTGTCTGTCAGGCCATACAGTTAGCCGTAGGAAATAATATTTCCTGTATCTGTCTTTCCGCCATACAGTTGGCCGTCACTCTGAAATATTCAATAATATTTCTTATATCTGTCTTTATGCCATACAGTTGGCTACACTCACCACCCCGGTCTATCGCAACAGCGATTTTCTCGTTTATTAAAAATAAACATGTGACAAAGTACATTCATATATGTCAATATTTAGGTTCTTACAATAATATGTAATAATTTAAAACACGTCACAACTATTTTATTTTCATAAATTTTCATACATAAATTTGTTCACAAATTTATCAAAGCATATGGCCCGTCTTTACGGTCCTCAGGGTGGTGATGACGCACCGACGTCCTGCCCGGTCATCCGTGAATAAGATGACGTCACAGGTCCACCTTGATAGGTGCCCGCAGCGAACCATGGAACTCGGCAATGTCATCTTCTTTGGGGAGGTCCTTTTCAGGACTATCATTCATCCTGTCCGTTACACCACTGCTGCTTATGATAACGCTAGACCACACACTGCACAACAGACGGCTACCAAATTAGAGGAGCTTTAATTGGAATGTCTAAGACATCCACCGTACTCTCCGGACCTTGCCCCAACAGATTACCATTTTTTTCGAAATTTGGATAACTTCTTGCAAAGGAAAAAATTCAACTCCGATGGGGCAGTCCAAACCGCCTTCAAAGATTTTATTGATTCCCGTCCGAATGGTTTTTTTAGTAAAGGGATCGATGAACTACCTACGAGATGGCAAAAGTGCATAGATAGCAATGGTACATACTTTGATTAAATAAATATATTATAATAAAAAAAAATCGGCTTTATGTTCCTCCCATACTAAACGCCAATTTCATATGTAAGGACCTAATATATTGAGCAAAATTTACCGAAATTTGCATTTTTTTGTAAAAAGGTCTGCCAAAAATAATAGTTTATGGTCTTAACAAAAACACTTATTTTTTTCATTTAGATGATCCTATCATGAGTTCTACTGTCAATGCGGACGCACCTTTTTTCCGAGGGGTCACCGGAAATGACGTCACAATGGCGAAGTTTTAAATATTTTCCTTTGAAAATTTCAGAAATTCTTCGTCAAATGTATATCTTTAAGACAATAAAAAGTTTGAATAAAATATTTTATTTTTTACATAAAATAAAATTGTTGAAAATAGGCCTTTTTTCCCCAAGTAAACCCATGTAACCCCTGAATAAAAATCACTTATACCTTATACCTACATACAAAAATTCAAAAATACTCAAATCTGAATAAAGCCAAGGAGATTATACCTCTACTTTAACGGTTGCCAACAACATAAATTGCATGCAGTGGAACCTCATTAATTCAAAATAAAAGGGATCGAAAATCAAACATTTCAAATTATGAAGAGCCTCGCTAATTCTAAATTCAAAGAAACAAAAAAAACGCGATATGATTGCAAAATTTGCCAAAAATCATAAAACTGATGGAAAAAATGTTAATTTTATGAAAAATGTAAGCAATTTGGCATATTTCAAGAAATCATTTTCAAAATGCAATATTTATGAGGATAATGCAAAGGTCGCGACATTATTACTCAAGTACCCAATATTGACATATTTGCTGTTGATGGGAAAAAAATTAAATTATTTTTTCCATCTTTTTCCGTTAAATTTTTGAAAAGATTCTTCATCTTCAATCTTTAATTGTTTTAAATTTCGGATTCCGCTTTTTTCCGACTCAGACCACCAGCGTTTTAGAAATAATATTTTACCTATAAAACTCAATGTCTGTCTGTTCTCTATACAAATCCACACCGTTTGTCCGATTCAATTAAAATTTGGAAACTTATTCGTAAGGACTCGGCGGGTAACGTAAGCAACAATTCCCCCCTATTCTCATACCCCTTCCCCACCCCCTGACATATTTTCGATGCAAATCTGTACCGTTTGACCGATAGGACTCAAAATTTGGAAACTTATTCTTTAGGACTCGGCGGGTAACATAGATGACATTTTCTCCCTATTCTTATACCCCTTCCCCTCCCCCTGACATATTTTCGTTGCAAATCTATACCATTCGTTTTTTGTTTACCTCAAAATTTCTTTGTTTACCTCAAAAATTTATTTTATACTTAATCCTTAACCCATGCAATGCCGGGTAAAGCCAGCTAGTATTAAATATTATTAAATAATAAGATAAGTCACTAATAACTTCTTTCGAAGAAAAAACTAAACATTTGACAACAAAAACACAGTTATTAGAAAAAATACTAATGAAAAATTTTAAAAAGTGAAAAACAATTTTTAACGAATTCAAGTATAAGGAATTTACGCACGCACATTAAGGCAGTTAACCAGAAAAAGCACGCATAGGATTGCACAATTTAAGATATAGCAATGTAATGCATGTAGATAATGCAGATTCCACAAGTATTCGCAAACACTCAATACATATATAAAAGACACCCCTCACGAGTGCACATAATACTTTTTATAACTTCTTAAAAAAAATCAAATTATATGACAAATGTATTGATTTGTGGTGCAAGTGTTTATTATTATTATAATTACTTCTAATCAACAATGAAATTAACGTTTAAGGATGGGACCTATGTTCTAAAAATTTCAAATTAACAGGATTTTACTGTATTATAAATTTAGATTTTTGTCCAATTTGGATTGTGTTAATCATGAGAACTCACCAACTCTGTGAACAAATAGCTTGGGTTTGGCCGGAAAGTGATAGTTGATAACTGTGTCCAGAGCGGGAAGATCCAGCCCCCTCGCAGCCACATCCGTTACCAGCAAGACTGGGCACTTTCGTGAAGTGAATCTCGCTGCTGCTATCTTTCTGGCTGAGCTGTCCAGCCCGGAATATATGCAGGCTGACTCGATTCCCGCACGGGACAATATCTGAAATTGTCATATGTATTTTATTGAAAGTTATCCATTATTCCGAAATAAATATGATCCCAAAAACCGGAACAAAAAAGTAGTACTTAATATAATTTAAAAATTTAAATACATCTTCAACGCTAACATTAACAAGATTTTTTTTAATAAAAATGATTATTTTTCATTTTCAGTTTAACACATTGGCTGCCAAGCAAAAATTAAGAAAAATACCATTAATCGCCAAAAAATGCAATTTGTTAGTATAGATAAGTCAAAACTACAAAATGTTTACAGGGATCCATTCTCTTGTTGATGAAATAATTTTATTTTTTATTTATGTTGTGGATATGCTTGATCTTTAATTTCTTGTTATTGCAGTGAATTTTCACTAATATTAAAATAGAATACATATTATCAAAAAGTTTTAAAAATATTGATGAGGTCTTATCATACAGGTACCAGATGAATAATTGATTAAAAATAACAGTAAACAAAAAAAACTCTTACAAGATGAAGGTATTCGCAGTGATGCCTGGTTGCCGTGAAAACAATAGCCTGCGGAGTAGACTTGGTGAGAACTTGAGACAGCAGTAGCAATAGGGCGGCCTCACGCTGTTCTGTACGACACCACACGTGGCCCAGCCATAACTCTGAAGGCAGTTTCCATTCCACATCAAGACTGGGAATAATTAACATCTTATCAGTACTAATTAACTCATGTCACAACCATCCATACATGTAGTGATTATATTTTCATTAAATTAGAAAGCGTTCCAATTAAAAATGTAATAGAACATCACGAGAATGTAACAGGAGAACAAATGAAGGGAATAAAAGCAAAGACAAAGTATTTTTAACGCTTCAACAGGCCAGGAGGCCCAATTACTGAAGTCTTTACATCACAACACTCAAGCTTGAGTGAATCACATAGATTTGTTGCGACCTCTTTGAGGAATCGAACCCGGAGCCGTCGGTGTAGGAAATCAGTGTCAAGCCCACCAGTGGGCTACACACTGTTACTGAGATAAGTACAGAAATTTCCCTGGAATCTATGAAACCTACATCTTATTCGAAATAAGTTTTTAAAAACAATGTCCACTTCAGTTTTCCTTTTATATAAATGTATAAATATTTAAATATGTATATTGTTGTGTTTGTAACCAAATAGTAGACATTGCTGCTTTTGCTATTTACATATGTAATTGGTTATAAGTATCTTTTGTAAGATGTTTCAGTCTAAAATCGAGATCAACTCTCTCACTTTAATATGAAGCGGCCATTTTGTCACGTGACACATCCTTGGAGGTTGATTGGTGGAAGTGGATATTGCTGCCCTTGTTTTTTACACATGATATTACTCTTTGCTTTTAATAGTGAAATTTGGAAACATGATTTTGGAAGGGATAGAGCTATACTTCCTGTAAAATCATGAATTCAGCGTATTCTAACTTATTAATCCTCAGTGACTGCATTCAAAACATTTTTTGGATATTGCTACCATTGCTTTTATTTTTCAACCCCTCATACAACACATAATATGCTTATTGTGTTAATATACAAAAAATTTAGTAAGTACCGTAGCAAAATAGGATCAGACAATCCAGCTCTTGTAAACTCCACTAAAGCTGACGGAAGAGTAGCGGAGAAGAGGAGGGTCTGCCGAGAAGTGGGGAGGCGAGCTAATATCTCGCGAAGCTGCTCACCGAACCCGAGCTCAAATAGCCGGTCACCCTCATCAAATATCACCATTTCTGAAAATAGAACAATTATCCAGTTTACATGAACAAAGTATATCATAACATTTATCAAAAATTAATAAAATGTTTCTTAATGAGCCTGGGGCCACGTCGCATATATGCGACGGAGCGCGACTGTCCCCAGGGGCCGCGTCGCATATATGCGACAGGCACAAAATAAATTATTTATCGACGGCCGCGTATCGAATTTGAAAAACGTAATTTTTTCCCAATAGAGAAATCCTGTTGTGACTTGTTGTTCCATTTTCAACTCAAAAACATGGCCGATTATAGCTTAAATCAACACTCAAAGTAGAAGTTTTTCTGTCGTCAAAATCGTATAGAAAAGTTATAGATGTCGCCCTAAACTCATGTTGTACGATCGAAAATTAAATAATGAAATAATATTCCGTCGTCGTCACGTCCTTAGTACGCGAAAGACACATGCGTAGTACATGCAAAAATCACGTGTCTGTCGCCGTGTCAATCTATTCCGTCGTCAAGGTCATGCGCCCAGTGTGCGAAAGACGTACACGTGTGTGGTACATGCAAAAATCACGTGATTCTGTTGCCATGTCGATAGGAAGGGTTTTTTATTTCTTCAGTTCGCGCCCAGCATTCACAGTTGGAACACGCATCTACGCGCGGTAATATATACAATAATATATTTGCGATTTTACTTGATTTTTATTGGTTTGTGATGCAATTTGATACAAACAGTGATTTATTAACAAAAATACATTATTTATGTTGCGTTTATTTGAGAAATGTGTGTGTTAAAAGTGGATCATATACTTCAAAATTTAAAGTGAACAGTGGCGTAGTGCTTTACATTATTTTTTGGGTATTTGTGCTAATTAATTTTTTCGTTCTACAGGATGTTTATTTTTTCGTTTTTTTTAAATTAAATTATTTTTTTTAACTTTTACAAAATGGCCGAATTGGGAGATTTTTTTGTTACAGGGGACATCAGTGATTTTCTCATTGAAACGGCCGAATCTGACAATGAATATGAGGAGAATATTGAAGGCGATGAAAACGTTGAAGTGGATGACACCTTTTTTGGGAATGATGAATTTGAAGAAGACCTTGACGATACTGTTGGTGAAAACCATCCGTCTGCAAGTGCAGAGGCTAGGCCAGTATTCCAATGGGAGACGGATAGTTTAATACCAAATATACATCAATTTACGAACACTTCTGGTTTTAAATCGGATATTTCAGAAGACGCGCGGGAAATAGATTTTTTTAAATTGTACCTCAATAAAGCTGTGGTCGATATTATTGTGACTGAAACAAACCACCAATATAAGTTTTTCACAAATAATATACCACTGTCATATAGATTGAGAAAATGGTTTGACACCACAAGCCGAAATGTATGTGTTTTTGGCTCTGTGCTTGTTGATGGCCCGGAATTCTAGGAATAAAATAGCAGAGCATTGGTCGACTAACCCATTGCTGAGTTCACCGATTTTCTCGGAAACTATGCCGAGGAATCGTTTTCAAATTTTATTAAGGATGCTACATTTTTCGGATAACGAACTTCAAGTGCCGGGCGACCGACTCCATAAGATCAGGCCTATGCTGTATGCGATGAAAAAATCCTTCGCAGAAAATTTGACGGCTTACCAAAATCTCTGCGTTGATGAGAGCCTTCTGCTCTTCAAAGGTCGGTTATCGTTTCGTCAGTATATACCATCGAAGGCCAAAAAATTTGGAATTAAATTTTTTGTGCTGTGTAATTGTATAACCGGATATGTACTTGACTTAATCATATACACCGGCAAAGATTCTGAATTCACAATTTCTGAGCACTTAGGTACATCGGGCAGTGTTGTGATGTCTCTTCTTACTCCTTACCTAGATTTCGGGCACACTTTGTATGTAGACAACTGGTATTCCAGTCCGTTACTGTTCCAAAAGCTTCACGAGAGCAAGACATATGCTTGTGGAACCGTGAGAAAAAATAGGTACGTTATCCTAAATTAGAAGCAAAATTAAAAAGGGGTGAAACAATTTTATACCACACAGATAGTCTGATGGCTCAAATATGGAAGGATAAGAAAGACGTCAGAATGCTATCTACACTTCACACTTGTGAAATGAAGGATACTGGCAAGATCGACTACAAAACCAATTTGCCGGTGATTAAACCTGTGTGTATCATAGATTATAATAAAATTATGGGGGCGGTCAACCGTAGTGACATGATGCTGTCTTATTACCACTGTTCTCGGAAAACAGTCAAATGGTATCGCAAGGTCTTTTTCCATTTAGTCGATCTCGCACTGCTCAATGCATTTGCTGTATTTCGTGGCAAAACAAAAAGAAACATCAGTTACGCCGACTTCCAGCTAAATGTCATTGAGCAGCTAATGAGTACCCATGGTGTCAAACACAAACACAAAAAAGGAAGACACCAGTGGAGAGGCTGACCGGCAGGCACTTCCTGTGCATGGTGCCTCCGACAGCTACAAGGGAGAACCCGCGGCGGAGATGTTTTGTGTGGGCGGCACGAAAGCAACGGAAGGAAACATATTATATATGTTTTGAGTGTGATGTTCCGTTGTGTGCCGTGCCGTGCGACAAAATATACCACACAGAAAAAGATTTTTAGGTAGGATATCAAATAATAATAGTAGTGTATGTAGTAAATATTATTTTTCGGCAAATGTTTTAATTATTATTTTTCGACAAATGTTTTAATTATTATTTTTCGGCAAATGGTTTAATTATTATTTTTCGACAAATGTTTTCCTTATTATTTTTCGGCAAATGTTTTAATTATTATTTTTCGGAAAATGTCGGGCTGGCAACATTATCAGAATTCAAAAAAAGAATTTTTTTTTTAATTTTTTGATAAAAAAAATCATTGCATTTCGACACTTACGATAAAATAATATGAATGTGTGTGTTTTTTTTTAATATACGCATGTTTTCATGTTTTTTTCGTAAAAAGAAAAATCACAAAAAATTCAGAAAATTTCTGGCCCTTGCCTATATGTTGCTTTGGAATTTTTTTGGCCCTCAACAAGTTAAGGCTGGACATTCACTGCAAATGCATATTTCGTCATTTTTTTACGAAAATGTGGGTTTTTATTATTCATTTATATCAGATTGCAATTTTTTTAGAGCAATAACTTGGAAAGAACCTTTGTTATTAAATAAAAGTAATAAACTGGACACCCTTTATAATAATTAATAAAATATAAGCATTAATGACGGGCAGTGGCCAAAAAATCGTTTTAAGTTTCCTAGGCGGCGCTAATTTTTAATGAATATTTATATGTACGCATAATATGTTTTTTTATACGTTTAAGTATACTTCATTATCTAGAATTTTTACTAAGGAAATCACGAAATATTCAATATTAATAATGTTTTAATGTTTTAAATTTGCAAGAAATTTTTACGTTTTTTGTTGATTTTAAAATGCTTTTAATTTATATAAAGTATGATTTCAAATAGTATATTCTATTTATTCCCTATTTTGAGGCTTTACTCGCTTAATAAAAGTTAGTTTTTTAATAAAAACAACTTAATTAATATTTAACAATAAAAATTCCAAAGTATGAAATGTGTCAATAAATGACATAATTATAAAACAGAATTCCATTGGCAGCGGCGTCATTTATTGGCGCATTTCATACGTTGGAATTTTATTTTTAAATAATAAGTAAGGTTTTTATAAAAAAAACTAACTTTTATTAAGTGAGTAAAGCCCCAAAATATGAGAATAAGTAGAATGTACTGTTTAAAATCATATCTTTATATAAATAAAAAGCGTTTTAAAATCAACAAAAAACGTAAAAATTTCTTGAAAAATTAAAACATTATAACTTTATTAATATTGAATATTTCGTGATTTCCTTAGTAAAAGTTCTAGATAATGAAGCATACTTTATAGGTATAAAAAACATATTATGTGTACATGTAAATATTCATTAAAAATTAACGCCGCCTAGGACACTAAAAATGATTTTTTGGCCGCGGCCTGTCGATTAATGCCTATATTTAATTAATTATTATAAATAATGTCCAGTTTATTACTTTTATATAATAACAAAGGTTCTATCCAAGTTATTGCTCTAAAAAAATTGCAGCCAAGAGTATACATTCTGATATAAATGAATTATAAAAAACCACAGTTTCGTAAAAAAACGCCGAAATATGCATTTGAAATATTGTCTGCAAAATAATTGTAATGCAAAATTGTTAACAAAAGATGACTAGATAAACTATGTTCCATATTATGTTATATCATTAAATTTGTTTTTATCATTAAATAATTTTTTTAACAATAATTTATGATTTCTAATCAATAATTTCTATTTTAATTTTATTTGACAACCTATTAATACCTTTAATTATTAAAAAACCCAACTAATGACACTTATATAATCATTAAAATAGCTCAATAGCTTGTACTCAATCGATTTACTTGCTGCGTAAAGGGGGGGGGTATAAAAAAAATTGGACCACCTGGGCTTCTGGCAACATTCAGATTGTTAATCTATAGGCTTTTCTGAACTAGAATCAATTGTCAGAATGCAGTCCTCGGATTTTGCATACTCAAGTACCTCTGGCCCCTGGACTATAAATGTAAAACTCAATATTCACTACATCTTTCAAAGACTTTTTCAATACATGATTGTCATGTGCAAAGTGATATTAAAATGAACTACAATATCCAGAGAACATTATGAATACTTCTTACCAACACTAGACAACTGTAGCTCCATCTCTACACACAAATGAAGAAATCGACCAGGCGTGGCTACAATGATATCTGGTTTCGCTAGGTGCATGGTGCTGAACTGCTGCTCCATAGAGTCTCCTCCGAGAACCGCATTAGACTTCAGGTCTGTGAAACGACTGAGATCTCTCACAAACTTGAGTGTCTAAAAACAAATATTTTAATTTAATTAGAATGTTTGTCTTTAATTCGATGTGAGCCTTAAAACTATTGTTTACATTTCCTTTTTTCTTGAATCTTGCATTATATATTTTTACATACTTTTATTTTTTTCTAGATAGATTTTTTACTGTACTGGCTTACAAATTATATTTTAGGTATTGATAGCCAAGCTAAGTCGATAAAACAAAGGCTACCGACCTCAGAAGAGTTATTTCCATAAACCTAGCAAGGTAGCTAGTGACTGAGAGGTTTGCTACAGATTATCATATGCAGTCGAACTTGGTTATAACGGGCTCGAGTATAAGGAGATCTCGGCTATAATGAGCAAAACTGTGAATTATAAGGAGCGCGATTCCCGGATACACAGAGCAAATTTTAGAAACTCTGCTTATATATTTGCTTGAGTTACAGAAAAAAAAACATATACGTACTCATGACAATAAACTTTGCTTTTAAAGCGGCTCGCACTTAATTAGGGTTCATTTTATGATGTACACAAACTTGTGTGTCCGAAAATGCCACGTGCGCGGCAAACAATAGTTTGTCGGCATTTCTTATCAAAGGAATGCCGAAATGAAGATCGAGAAGTGTCATATAACTCCGATTATTGGGGGATTCCAAAATGTTTGAGGTGACAGTTTATTTTATGCAGTTTACTGTATTAGCATTTAAAAGCCTATTCAATTAAATGCGCATTATTCTATCGGAAACATGTCTACTAACAAACAAAAGTGTCTCTCGGTTTGCGAAAAAGTCGAAATTATTCATTAAATAGAAACGCGGCGCCAAAAATTCCGAAGTCTGTAAAAAGTTTTCACTATTGTATTCTACAGTTTCATCGCTCTGGAAAATTAAGGACGTTTATTTGGCGGCCCTTGAAAATAACATCACACAATCAAAAAAATTTATAAAGTGAAATTTACCTATTCCGGATATAAGGAGTCCCGGCTATAAGGAGCAATTTAAGTCGGTCCCGTCGCACTCGTTATAACCGAGTTCAACTGTATTTATATGTATATATGTCAGGCGTATGCAGTGAGAACATTGAAGAAAGACTTGTTATGTAAACATATATTTGAGAAAAAAAAACTTAATTAAATATTTATTTGGAATATGCCAAAGTTATTTATTTTATTTACACAGAATATAATGGATTATAAAAATATGAATGCAATATATGCTTAGGAAAAAGTCATGCTTCAATGTTCTTCCTACTCTCCCTTGTAGTAAATACATATTACACATCATTCTAAAGCTCGATGTGTAATATTTACCGCCGGATACTGTATATGTGTTGTGTATGTATTAAGTAATGTATGTCCAATAAATGCTGATTTATTAGCAATGAAATGAAAATATAAATAAATATGATTACATCATGATGTACGGTATCGAGACAAGGGCTGACACTACCAGAACTAAAAATCTCCTAAGAACAACTGAGATGAAGACTCTCCGACCCATTGCGGGACTGACAATCCGAGACCGAGTGAGGAATTCCAAAATACGAAGGACTTGTGACGTCGAGGATATTGTCCGATGGGGAAGATCTAGAAGACGTTACTGGAGAGATCATGTGGAGAGAGCTTGTTCTGAGAGAGTAGTGAGCATAGCAGCGAACAAGCTGCCGTCTGGTACCAGACTCCCAGGAAGACCGCATAAAAGATGGCGAGATAGCTGGACATCTGTATCCCAGGAACAGGCTCCGAGCAATGACAGGACGCAGTCCTAGATGAAGCAGAAGAAGAAGAAGATGATTATATTAGGAGAGAGTAGGGGAATACACTCAAGTAATTTACCTGCAGGGCCAATTCTCGCGTCGGTGTAAGAATCAATGCTCGGACAGTTCTAATAGCGGAGGTTTTCCCAGGAGAGGCGAGCAGTTTCTCCAGCATTGGTAAGACAAAGCAGGCTGTCTTTCCGGACCCAGTCCTCGCCATAGCAACAACATCTCGACCCTCCAAGGCCAATGGAATACTCTAAAATTAATAAAAATAATGCTATATGAACGTACTTACCTAGATTGGTATGCGTTATTTACAAATAAATTATCCAATTAAATTAACTTTTTGCTATTCAAAATATTCATATTCAAGACATGTGTATTAAAATTCTTGAGATAAAATAATTGTTTTATAATAGTAGAGATTTCATAAGCCATGATTCAATTTACTGAATTTGTCAGGTATTGTCTTTGAGTATATATTTTATTTTCTGTAAGACACACACAGATGAAATAATGTCTTACAATCATAATTTCAATACGACCCAGCGAATAACGACAAAATTGTGTACCTTTCTTTGAATTGGTGTAGGTATTTTGTAGCCTCGGTTTTTGATACCTTTGAGAATTGAAGGATCAAAACCCATGGACTGAAAACCACCGCTCTTTTTTGCTTTCTTTTTAGAGGCCTCCACATTTTCGATACTGTCTCCATTGTCAACAGTTGCAAAACCTGGCAGGTCTTCTTCCGTCATCTTGAATGGACTGGTAGACGCTTCTGAAAAATAATTATTTGATCACTAAAATATATTTGACGTGGTGGTTTATACTCCTCCAGAGTATATTTCCTAAATTTAAAGATCATTTCAACATTTATTTCATTAACAATGGTCATAGTTCAAACAAAATAAATAGGTACTCACTTATTTATTATTCAATGTACACATTCTTGATTTACATCAGTAACCTCAAAAACTTGCACAAAACACCCGCATGTGAATCGCACGTTGACAGAAGCAAATCAAGGAAAAATAATAGTAAAGCAGCGCTCTACAAAACGCTGCGTGATAAAAAGATACAGTTCGACTGATAAAGCAGGTTTGGTTTAATTGCCTAACCTTTAATTGAGTTCAAGTAAAATACAACAGATGCCTCTATTCATGTCTTTATTAATTTATTTTTACCAAAATTTTACCAGTTTACATAATAGTACAAAAAAAATATATAGGAATATAAAAAAAACTTATTTAATTCTAAAGCATTTTATATAAATCGTATGTTTGTAAAAGATGAAAAATTTCATCTAAATTATGTAGTGCCTCTTTCATTCTCTCTCTTGCAACATTTTGTAAAATTTTTCCAATTGTGATTCTGAACAAGAGAGACGATCGACGAAAATTTAAAGAAATCCTTAATTTCGTTCTCAGATAATTCAAAGGATGGCGCGTCTTAAAAATATTTAGTTCAAACTCTGGACGAAAGATGGTATCACTGTCCAATGACATTTGGAATTCGTTATTGTTGGCGGAAAAGTTTTTGGTTTCGAATATGATTGCAGATGTGACGAATAGAACTCTATACTTCTTTCCGCGACCAACTGGTCTGTGATCTGCGTGCGTTACTTTAGAAATCCAATGGAACCACTGAAAATAAAATATCATTAATAACCAAATGAATTAATCAATTAGAAAGACATACAGAAAAATCTAAAAAAATATTTGTCTACCTACACCGGGATTCGAACTCGGCTCACCTCCTTTCCGGGGACGGTGCTCTGGCCACTAAGCTATAGAAGCCTTGTACGCATTCGTGAATACATTGACCTTATATGTTATTCTCATTAATTGATTAATTTTTATTTTTGTCCATAGAGCAATCCACTTTTTTGATACGATAGTTCGAATTACTTTGAAATACTACCGATAGATGGACGCCAAAATTAATTACATAATTCATTCATTTTTATTTGAACACACATTTGATACAACTTATATTATATTCAAGAACATATTCGTATTTGTGAAGTTGTAATTTTTCAGAACAAAGTTCTGTGAAATATTTATAATAACCAAATTAATTAATCAATTAGAAAGACATACAGAAAAATCTATACAACTTCACAAATACGAATGTGTTCTTGAATGTAAAATATTATGTTTACTATTTATTTGTGGAATTTGAAAACACCGTGATTCAATGAATTATTAAAACGCTTATGGACTTACTTTATCAACGCTATCAGGATTGCTGACAAAATCAAAAACGTCCAATTGAGACACATTAAATACTACAGTTTCAACGCTTGATTTGTTTATATTTCTTCCCACTGGCGTCAAAAAGAGATAAATTATGACACTCAGTATAACTGTCACAATTTTAATATCGATCATTTCAAGACAAGCACTTAGGCAGTTGCGATTTCACTTAAAGTGGGTGTTAGAATAATGTTTAGTGAAAATGGAAACGCGAAGACACACTGAAAATACAACGTCAAATACTAATTTGGAGTAGGTACGCAACAGGTGGATATATATTATTTAATTGTGTAGCCTCTGTGAAATGGGTAGCATTGAAAGTCGACATTTTATTTCAAACTAAGATTATATTCTTTATTTTGTACAAATAATATATAAATATGCTACACCAAGGTTTATTTTGAATTGTCTTTCTCCATTAATTAACTATCTTTCTATAAAAATTCAACCAGAACATATACCCATTTAATTAAAATATCGAATATAGTTATTATAGTAGCATAATTTTCAATGCTATCGTTTTAATATTATTCTAACTAACCATTGAGAATTTTTTTTTTACTAGAAAATCTATATACCTCCACCAAATCAGAGTCGGTGAATTTTCGAATTTTTAGATTTAGATGTACCTATTATTTTCAATGTAATGCGTTTAGATGAGTTATAATAGTTCCAGAAAGAATTATATATATTTTTAAAGAAATAAATTGTTTCATTTTAATTCTCACAACTCAATAAAATAATAATAAATCATAATAAACAACTTTTTAACAGGTAGGTACATAAAAGTTTGATTTTTATATTATTTACTAGCTATAACCCGACAAAAATTACGTAATTTTATTATATATTTCGGCCGCCAGATAAGGCTGTGGGAACAACGCAATTTAGCGTAGCATCTTGATAACACAATGATGAATGATGTTAAATGGAGAGTTTTGCTTTTTTGGCATCTGATATCGTTAGTGACGTACATTGTTACGTAGAGAATTATATATTTTTTTGTACCTCACATTATAGAACCCATCATTATTTGTGCCATCTGGTAGCTTTAGTACATAGAGAATTATATATTTTGATTTATGATTAATACCAATGACACACGCGATATGGTAATGAATGCACTTATTAGTTTTAATTTTCATTAAATCGAAATATTTTAAAAAATCTAATAAATTTGATAAAAAAAATCTATTTCAGAGTATTTTATTAAAAAATCATAAATTTAATGTTATCATTTTTATTTTATAACAATTTTGAAATCATACTAATTTTGCAAAGGGAATGAGATCAGCTATTGGATTCTAGAAAATTACGGACGGAAAACAAAATTATGAAGTAGGCGTTTATTTATATGCCTTCGCCTATTCGATAGAAAAAATAATTTAGTATTAACGTATATTCATGTTAATATACCTATTGCTAAAAGTTTAGTTTAAAATAATTGAGAATTTTCTTGAATGTGTTGCAATGGATGAAAACTGGAATTCTTATATTAAGTACTAGAAGGAATTAAAGAGAAGAAGCCATATACGAACAGTTTTTAAATGGGTCAGGGTCTTCGGCCGTCATCCATCGTAAACATTTAGAATATATATTTTTTACTTAGATATTAGTGATGGGTTCGCTCTGTACTCACTACTACAATGTAGTACTACACTACATTGAAGTGCACACTTCGCACATTTTGATGTGTAGTGCACACTACAAACTACAAACACCAAAGTTATTGAAAGTATAAACTTCAAATAGTACACTTCATTTCAAAGCAAACACTACAAAGTACGTACACTTCAAAGTTATCGAATGTATGAGAAACATACTTTAAATAGTGCATTTTTTACGTGAAATTTTTAGAAAGTTGATGTAGATATATGAAGAAATCTCTGGAATCTGTAACAACCTCCCCCCCCCCATGGTTTGAAAAATTTTGGGACCCATGAAGAAATTTTTGGGAAGTTGATGTAGGTAAACGAAGAAATCTCTGGAAACTGTAACAACCCCTCCCCCGATGGTTTGAAAATTTTTTGGAATCGAATGAAGAAATCCGGCTGGCAACCTTTTTTTTTCTTTTTTAGGTCGCCAAATTTTTATTTGGGAAAAAAATATTAACTCACTCAACTATTAGTACTACATTACTTCATTTCATTACACTTCACTTCATTAATGCTACAATTACTTCATTACATTACTTCACTTCATTAATACTACAATTACTTCATTTCGTTACTTCACTTAATTAATACTACAATTACTTCATTACATTACTTCACTTCATTAATACTACAATTACTTCATTACTTCACTTCATTTCGTAGTACTACAATTACTTCACTTCAAGTAGTTTTTACTACAATTGTAGTATACACTTTGTAGTCTTCAAACTGGTGTGTGTTGTAGTCTTCATTTTGAAATGTAGTTTTTCCCTTCGCTATTAGATATGCAAGTAAGCCCAATTCCTTCGTGGCAACATAAACAACAAGGCATCATCTGACATTTTGATTAAAAATGACTTTATTGTGCCAAAATTCTAATTTATTTTTTTAGGCTGTGACAATCGTGTCAAAATTCATTGTAGTAGCAGTGCCTAGAGTAGGAGCCAGCGACCGCCAGACTTACGTTATACGATCAAATCGGACAAACGTTGTAGATTTGCGTAGAGAACAGATAGACAGATAGACAGACATTGAGTTTTATAGGTATAGATTAAATGCAAATTTTGATGTCACTTATCTCCATAGCTGTTGATATTTCACTTAAAGTGAAAATAACGTTTTCTATTCGAAATTGAATGAAGAAGACTCTCCTGAAGTTTTTGATACTAGTTACATACTAGAGACATTGTGGAACAATTTTAATGCAAATGTTTTCATTTTTGATTGTATTTCAAAGCTAAATCAATATATTATTAACCAACAAGTTATTAAATACTCAACCTTGAAGTTACCACAATACTTAAAAAATAATAAAGAATTTTTTTAGATTCCAAATCCATTTTTATAGATTAAATATAAAAATTTAAGAAAAATGAAACAAAAATGTGAAAGAATCCTTAAAATATCTACACAAATGAAAAAGTAATGGGACTTTGAAGTTGCGTTGCAAAAATAATTTCGTTTCATGCGACGGTCCAGCGTGTGACGTCACTTGACCTAGACGACGCGGCTTGTTTACGCTTTAGGATGACGCCACACTGCGCGGAACTTCCGCCGCGTCTTTTCCGTAGCGTCAAATCGGCAAAGCAAATTGAGCGACCGATCACTCGCGTTGTTTGTTTGATAAGTGCATATTCTATGGAAAGAAACGTGGCGTTGCGAAGAGACGCGGCGGAAGATTCGCGTAGTGTGGCGCTGGCCTTAAAGCGTCTGTGGTGTGACGATTTCGACTAGGTCAAATGATGTCAGGCGGCACAGACCACCGTCGCTACCACCGCGCTAAATTACGTAAACTTAAATAATCTATTTCTACTGAGAATGACTGCTTTTATTGATAAATTTCAAATTTTTTTCACTGGTTTATTTAATATAAATATTTAATCGATATTTGAATTCCATTCAGTTCAATATAGTATTATCAACATCACGAAACTTCTCCATTGTGGTAATGTACCTATGCCCTAATTAAGATACGATATAAGGTTTGCGATATCTGACAATATTGTCATAACCGTAAAAAGTGAAAGCTATGATATTCAACCAAACATATAAACAAATATATATATTTTTGAATAATCTTTATTTCTCGTAAATAATTTTAGCATATTAATATACTTAATATACATACGATTGTATCACACATTTTAATTTTATTAAAAATAATAAGAAGGTTGTTTTATAAGACACAATAGACGGGGCGTAGGTACTCGTTAAGTTTTTATGAAAAATCTCAGACGCCAAAATTGTCGAATAGACATTTTTTTTATATAATAGCGGTCAAGACATGATTTTTATGCTTCATTGCTATCCTAGGCAAAGTTGGTCTTAAGATGAATACAAAGAAAACAAAAAAAATTAGTTCAGAAGACAAAATCATCACAAACTGAAATAGATATTGAAATAGTAGATGAATATATACGAGTATACCTAGGACACAAGATAAAAATGAACAAATAAAAGTAAACAGCAGAATTGCCAAGATAAATAGGAATGAGCTAGGCTGCTTTTGGCAAACTCAAACATATTTTCGAAAACAAAGAGAACCCAATTAACCAAAAAAGAAAAGCCTTTGAATCGTGCATACTGCCAGTGAGGAGGAAACAATGGCCCTTACAAAGAAAAGTGTAGATAAGCTCAAATCCACGCAACGATCCATGAAGAGATCCATGCTTGGAGTAAACCTAAGAGAATTAGAAATGATGAAATTAGACGCAGAACTAGAGTAGTGGATATCATGGATAGTGTAGCGAAGTTAAAATGGCAATGGGCAGGACATGTTACAAGACAGGACACTACAAGATGGACTCCCAGAGTTCTGAAGTGGGGACCTTTGGAGAATAAAAGTGGAGTCGGAAGATCTCAAAAAAGATGGGCCGACGATATAACCGCTGTGGTGGGAAAGAAATGGCTATAATGAGCAAATAACAATGTAGGATGGAAGGGTATGGAAGAGTCCTATATCCAGCGAAAGAGATATGAAGGCTGAAGAAGAAGAAGAAGATTGTTATCCTGGGGATCCTATTTTTGTTATATTAAGCTGTTCAATTATAAATGTAAACAAATGTTACATTGAGTTGTTATCAGTATAGAGAAATAGCGAACTGTGTATTCGAAAAATTAATTTATTATGTGTACATATTTTATATAAACACATTTCTACATCATGATCAATCGATAATAGGTATCGTAAATCGTGAATATCAACAATCTTTGTTTGTTTGTTTTGTGAACTATAAGCGAAAAAAATATATTTACAAATTTTTATTGTATTCATCAAAAACTGATAAATTATATATTTAAGGCTACTGAGAAAAACGGTGTCAGCAATAATTAAAAAAATAGAAAAAATGGAATACAGCAGTTTGCAGCAGCTAAAATTGTAAATTACCAATCTCATAAAAATGCTCATCACATGCGGATAACACACTGTGATTAATATATACTATAGTGGGTACAAATTATGCATTCAAAATAAAATATAAAAAAGCCAAGTGAGTGATAACTCTTTTTGAGGTGTAATAAATTGCTTTAAGGAATGTAAAATAGCTAGTGACTAAAAAAATAGTAGTGATTAATCGTATTTACCCACAGAGTATAAAAATTTACAGAGATGAGTTAAACCCATTCTTAAGGAAAGGGGGTTCGGTCACAGTGGAAGAAGGTCCCCCCTCACGTATGTTTAAATCATATATTTACTACAGTTAAAATATTTATTCTTGAATAATTAAATTCTCTATTCAAAAACATATTTTTTACAATAGACATTTTTTAATTTCGTTCTAAATCGAGTTTTTTTTATGTAAACTTCTTGTTGTGTTATTCTTCTTACGTTCTATAAAATTGGCCAACCATTACGACTTTTCCCCGCAGGAGTAGGCAGAGAGGGAGAGATAGAACGCCTCGTGGGTGCCTGTAATCAAGTTGTTAAAATAAACGAATCGACAATTTTTTTTAATTTGCCAAGATAACAAAAAAATGCTTCAATATATGAGAATTCTGGTACCAAATAATGTATTAAATAAAGATAAGCCTGGAGCTGGCAAGAGGAATTAAAATAGACTGAATTTAGTGGAAATGAGATCACTTAGAGTGGAAAATGAACAAATTAGGAGAGTAAATATAGCTGATCTAAATGTAAAGTCGCGCAGTTGGCTTAGGGAATATTGGGCGAATGAATGAGGAAAGAAAAGCGAGGGCGGCCGTGGAAGACGTGGCACGATCAGATTAGCCAGATACTGGAAGATGGTCCTGTTAGGAACCTTAACTATCGTCAATCTTGGATACGAAGATTTATGAGTGCGGATGATGCTAGAGTTGTGTGTCAGGACAGAAGAGTATGGCGCTCTATCCTCTCTACCTATCCCCGGGGGAAAATGACATGATGGTAAGTAAGTTCAAAATATGGGACGGATAATATGATAATTTTAATATTCATACCAAATTATGAATTTAGTACACATTCTTTTAACATCCATTGAAATATATCTGCGTAACTGCCTTTTAAAAATGAACACGTTTAAAATTTCATTTGTATTAGGCGCAGCTGCCCTAGTGTCGCTTAAACTGAAAGTTAATACATATGTCGTCATTTACGCTTTGTAGTAAGATAAGCAAAGCTAACTCGTCAGAGACATGCATTTTATTTAAGGTTCCACGTGCTCGCATTCTCGAATATTCATTCGAGGGAAGCCGACTGAAATAGTCGGTCCAATAACGGTCACGCGTGACGCGGAGGGGAGCGGCGGGCAATACCGTGCTTGAGTTAAAAGAGTTATTCTTTTTAGGGATAGTAAATAATTCAATGCTATTCTTATTCAAGAAGATGTTCATAAGAGTCATCATCTTCATCCCCTTTTCCTAGTAGAATCGGGGTGTTTCCATATTCCCTTGTCTTGTGCTGCTTCCTACGTGTTAACCGTTCAACATCCACCCTGTTTTCGTGCCTTATAATGTCCAAGCCACCTTATAATATGATGATGAAATAGGGTGCAAAGTATAAGCAGAAATAATGAAAAATGTGACCTTTGAAATTGATAATTACTATGTTGGAGAGCAATAAATTTACACATCATATTGGTGCTGCTCTATAGAGTCGAGGTCTGTATATTAAAATAAACTACCATTAAAAATATCTATTTATTTGAGATTTACGTCTATTAAAATTAAAGACCTCCTGGGTTGACCACGTAACCAATGAATAGGTACTAAGATGCATTAAGGGGGGGGTAAGGTTAATTCGTACAAAAAAAGGCATGTTTTTGTGAATTTTTTGTGACGACACAGTTAAAATTTCTTTATTAAAACCAATAGTATATTAAAGTATGACATTTGAAGAATATTGTGTAAAATTTTCAAGCTAAAATATTAAAAAATACGGCAATGGTAGCAATTATTCGGACGTGTC
>JADDOH010012171.1:0-47107 GCA_016648135.1 Agrypnia vestita
ATATATAAAGGAATCTAATCTATAAATAAAATAATTTCGTTGTCTGTCCCCGTAACTTCGTATAACGTCCATAATTTCGTTCGAATTCACAGCTAAAAAAATAAAATGAAACGGCCAGAGATGGGGATTGAACCCCGGACCACCAAACCCGAAGGCGGCAACGATAGCGATGATGCTACATATATCTCTTCGCGAACCGCCAAAAAGATACTATAAATCTATACTAGTTCTTAGCAAAGACGCGAACCAACGTTCTGTCATTTTTGATGGGTAACAGCTAGTTTAAATTAAAGGGCAAACATATTGTTATGCAAAACTTAACTAAATTATTATTAAATTATTATTATTAATAATACTACTAATATTAATAATATTACTAATAATACTAAATTATTATTATTAAAATGTGACTATTGCTTGCATACAACTACATTTTTTTTTAAATAAAATCAATTGTTAAATTATGCATAAGGCAATACATGATATGGAACTAAATAAACATTGAAAAAAATGTCGGAGAAGAACACCAGAACAGCATAGAAAACTCGATACAAAAGATTTTCGCTAAGGCATGCAAACGTTTGGCGTTATTTTAGAATAGGCGTGATTAGGTTTAGTGTTTTATAGTTTGATGTTAAATAATATTATATGATTCGTAACGATGTTCAGCATGAAGACAAAAAAATTAGCAAGAACTTGTAAACAAGTAATTTATCGCATATGCCTATGTAAGAGTGGCAAATTTATGAGCTTAAAGAATTTATTATAAGAATGTTGTTTTAAATTGTAAATTACTACAATGGCATACAGTGAACATTTTTACTTTGAACTCATTCTTTTTTTTATTAAACATTTAAAGTACGTTTAACTATTACATTAAAATACTTTTCATTGTTACTTTAATAATTATTTAACTTGAATATATACACATTTTTTAATAATTGATTTCGACGCTTTCATCAACATATCTGCACTAACTAGTGTACAAACAAAACAAAAAATAATACAGAACGGAGTATTTTACTTTATTGCCAAACAAAAATAAATAATTATTATTAGAGAAATAAATTAAAAATCAAGAGAGATTGTTGGAAGGTAATGAGAAAAAAAATCAGCTTTGATGTGTCTTTGCTCTTGGTATAGGAAAAAATGAGCATCAGAGAGTCAGACCATCAAGGAGTCATGCCGTAAGGTGTACGTTCCGTCATCATTTTCATTTTTGATTTTTTCTACTGTTAAAAATTGTATCATAGTAATTAATTCGTAATTAATTTTTTTCCACAATTATAACAAACTAATTCCATTCATTTATAACTAACTAACTAACGAACGTCACCTCATTTCCACGCAAGGATAGGCAGAGAGGATATAATGCTATATTTTTTCATCTTGGCACACCACTTTCGCTCCGGCTACATTTATATACCTTCTCACGCATTATATACGGATGTTGAGGCTTTTAACGGGGCCATCCTCTAATTTTTGTAGCATCTGATCGTAACAGATGTTTTGCGGACCCCCTTTGCTCCTGCTGCCTAATATTTTTAAAATTTTTGCATTGGCCTGGAATTCACGAATTGATAAGAGCTCGTATGCTTACGAATCATTCTCTTTGAGTTGCGGCACTAACATTTTTTTTAAGTACCGCTTTCTCTGTGTTTTTATCTTCTTACATGTTAGAAATATTTATTTATTGAGTATTTTATTCGCATATTAATAAGCAGTCAACAAAATGGACACGACGTTATATATATGTTCCCGTAAGAGGATAAAGGAATAATCTATGCAGGAGTCTTGATTACTTCCGTTTTATGTTAATTATATTTTCTAATTATTTTTTGAAGTATATAAAAATGAAAAAAAAATTGTGTGTCACTTTGGATATACAAAAAAAATTACGCCACATTTGGAAAAAAAAAATTCGACCAAAAATATTGAAATGCCCTGGACGAATACTCTGCAGGTATGCGTTATTTAATATCATGCATTCCGCATGTAAAAATATTTGACATCCATCGGGCGAACAATTTTCGCGAGAGGCGGAAGTTGATTTATTTATTTAAACGTGATCTGAATATTATCAATTAATAATTTTTAAATAGGCTTCTACTCGCTACAAATGTGGAGTCTCAAACATTCGGGGGAATATTACAGCTTAGCATATCTAAATATTATAATTTCTTTATCTGTCCGTCTGTCCGTCCGTCTGTCTGTCCCCGTTACTTCGTGTAAAAAAACAAATTAACCGGCCGGAGATACGGCTTGAACCCCGGGCCACGAACGACGCTTCACCCATGTTGCTACGGCCGCCTCTCAGTGAATCGCCAAAAATATACTTTAAATGTACACTAGGGCTTAGCAAAGACGCGATCCAATACTCTGTCATTTTTGACGGGTAACAGCAAGTTATTTACCAAATTTAAAAGATTATGAGTAATAACCTCCTTCGTCGTTTTTCATTTCTCTTGCAGATTTTTGGACCGCGTTACTGTAGTCCAGCATCAAATTGATGATCAAGTGAGTCGAAGTTTATGAAGAATTATTTATGATATTTGGCGTTAACAAATTTTTCAACGTTGTATCTCTTCAGAACAAGAAAAATAAGTAATTGTAAAGGATTTTATACATTGATACACATATTTTGGGATCATGCTCACATTCATTTTATATCTCATTAGTAAGTAAGTCATATTTAGTTGATTTTCTCAGTTTCTACTGATGATATTGAATCTTACTTTGATATTTCTACTTCATCGAAACATATATCCAGTAGTGTGTATTGAAGAAAACACTTGCAAGATAGGCGCGTACAATGAGTACATTGTAGCACGAGTATTACCTAAAAACATTGAAATTAAAATTTCTACAGAACAGAGTTCTGTCATAACAGAATTAAATGATTTATTAAAATCTGAACACCATGATAATAATTGCGATAGGAATATTACGATATTTATGTTTTATTTCGATTTTTTTCTAAATATATGTTTAGGCAAAAGTCGGGCTTCATTATACTCACACATGCCCCTGGTACATACATATGTATATTAATCGGTAGTTTTTACAAAAGTAATCATCCAAGTATTAAAAATAAATAATAAATAAATAAATAAATCATAAGGTACAAATCTATTTACATCATCCTTAAACGTATATCCAGTAATATAAATAATAGTATAATATATTATATATATATATATATATATATATATATATATATATGATATATATATATATAGGATATATATAAATAAAAAATGAATATAATATATATATTTTTATCCCAGCGTAATCGAGTTGTATGCAAAACATGCGTCAAATTACGGTGACCTACATAAATAATTAAAAAATAAATACATAAAATCTTACATAATTTCATGAGGCAAATGAAACACTTAAATTTTTTTTAAAAAAAAATGAGTACAAACAAAACTTTTTTATTTCACTATATATTTATTTTCAATTATTAAAACGTTTTCGAGATTTCTCTCATTGTCAATAAAGTTGTAAGATTTTTTATTATTTTTTTAAATATTTAAAATGAATTTACTCATAGTAACAAACAAAAGACTTGAATATTTAAAATTTATTACACCAAGTCAATAGACACGAATTAGATCGAAACTTAGATTAAAATTAAAAATTAAAATTTTTTGAAAAATCTAAAAAAAAAGAATTCTTAAATTCACTCTAAATGTTTCTAGAATATTTAACACACTACTTCACTAAATTCGTTCTAGGATCTTCACTGCACCTTTTATCACTCCCCAATAACTTATCTCTCATATATTGATGCACGTTACATAAATCGCCCAGTCTTAATCACGCTGACTGTGTCGGTAAGTCTAGAAGGTTCCGGAAATACCTGCTCTAGAAAGTTCTGGAAGGAGAAGGTTTTAGAAAATTCCCGAAAGTTCTATAAGGTTCCAAACTGAGTGGCGGAATGTGTCAGTGTGTCTAGAAGGTTCCTGTACATTCGATAAATTTCTTGAAAGTTCTGGAAGGAAAATGTTTTGGAAGGTACGCGAAAGTTCTATGACGATCCAAACAGTGTACTAAAAATCTACCCGTGCGAAGCCGCGCGGGCACAGCTAGTAAGTCAATAAAATTGAGTTTTGCGTTAAGTATGCGGAGCTGTTCTTTAGATGAATATCTAGCAAGGAAAACTTGGATGAGTCAGAAAATAAAATAAAATTTTTTTGAAAAGGACAAATGACGTGATAAATTATCTGAAAAATTTGGTAGGAAACATCAAACAACGTTCAACGTTCTTGTGCAAAAAAAACTATTGGTGCAAAAATTAAATGAAAATGACAAAGGCTTTAAGATATATTTTGTAGACAAACGAAATTCAAAATTTTTTTTTTGGCTGCATTTTTACTCCCTTTCTTTTAACTCGTAGCGTCTGCTTGCTTGCCTGACGAAAAAACTTTGGATCGATTTTTAACCCTTTTCCCGTGATCTAATCGAGCTGAAACTTTGCAAGCAGACTCGTGACGACGATAAAAATGATCTAACAAATTTTCGTTTAAAAAATTAACATAATAGTATAATTTTGGAAATTTTAATGGTTTTTTCAAATTGGAATCGATACAAATGAGGAATTATTGAAACCTGGTTCAATGAGGAAGGGAGTATAATAAAATCTTGGTTTTTATGGGTTAGTTTTTTTTCTCATTTAGTTGTCCCTTTCGCCCATAGATATATTTGTATAAATGTTTTAATACGCCAGTACAATCATATGTCAACAGCCTGTGTACTACTACGCGTATTGTTTTTTTTGTTTTGTTTTAAGATATAATTGTTGCACCCAACAAATAGTTATTTCACATCGCACAGCCATTGTTTACAAGCGCGCAGATGTACGGTAAGAAGACATGCTCGTTTCGTACATCTGGAGAATTACATAAATTAAAGAGCAAAAGCATCGGCCACATTATGTCACACACTCGGGTGGGAGAGCGCAGTGGACACTGTTTCTATAATATGTCTGACAGATGTCGGAAATGATTCGGCGCGTCCACAAAACTCGAGCAAATGCAACTCGAGCAACTCGAGCAATCGCAAAAATGTAAAAAAACCTTATCACAAATGCAATCGTAGAACACGTTCTATAGTAATAAACTGAACGATTTTACATTGTGCCACGGTACTGGCGAAATAATACTGTATGGCAGTTTGTCTATTTTTGAATCACGTAGCAAAAAGGTGTTTCTCAATATCTCGCTGAAGTATACACGACGGTAATTTGATTACTACTCTTTTTGGAAGTCGCTTGCTTAAAGTTGATGTGCAGGTTTGTCTACACCACATCTACACAAATCAATTAAATTAACGCAAATTTGTAAAAAAAAACTCGCCATTAAAGCAATTGTCGAACACGTTTCATAGTAATACACTAGATTTTACAGTGTGCCCAGAATACTGGCGAAATGGAAGCGTCTGGCAGTCTGTCTATTTTTGAATCACGTAGCAAAAAGCTTTATTTTAATTTCTCGTCGAATTATACGGGACGGTTGATCGATTGGGACTTTTTGTGAAGGTTGTCAGTTTCAAGTTGATGTCTTGTGTAATACTATTCGGCATTTAGATTCGTTGAATTCTCTGCGCTCAATTAGGTTGTTTGAATTTTGCGTAGACATTGTTCATACGGGCATATCATACATGTGTGCGCAAAAAATTCAAGGTTGAATTCAGAGGCGTGCACTTGCACACGAAATGAAGCTTGCATACACACATACATGTACATATCTACGTGTTTACAAAAAGCGTGGCGTATCATAACAGTTTCTCTAATGTTTTTCTGATTGTTATTTGAATAACGAAGTGGTTCGTGGTGGGCGCGTCAGCCAATTGTGACAATTCACTCGATGTTGAAACGTACGACGACGTTTCATTTCTTTTGTCTTAATTAATGCCATTTCATTTTGGTGGATTCATATCTGGTATACTACTACCATTGATCACCAAAATATATACTTAGACATAAACTAACGTAGTAGAAAGAATAATATAAATACATAAACTAACGTGGTAGATAGAATAAAGAAAGGATCGCTGAGATGGTTTGGTCACGTGGAACCCTCCATGTGACCAAACCATGAGCGAAAGGATGGTTAAGACGACACATTCACTGCAAATGCATGTTTCGGCGTTTTTTTACGAAAATGTGTGTTTTTAGTATTCATTTATATCAGAATGTATACACTAGGCTGCAATTCTTTTGGAGCAATAACTTGGATAAAACCTTTTTTATTATATAAAAGTAATAAACTGGACATTATTTATAATAATTAATATGATATAAGCATTAATCGACAGGCCGCGGCCAAAATATCGTTTTTAGTGTCCAAGGCGGCGCTAATTATTAATGAATATTTATATGTAAGCACAATATGTTTTTATATGCATAAAGTATACTTCATTATCTAGAACTTTTACTAAGGAAATCAAGAAGTATTCAATATTAATAAAGTTATAATGTTTTTTATTGATTTTAAAACATTTTTTATTTATATAAAGAGATGATTTTAAACATTATATTTTATTTATTCCCGTATTTTGAAGCTTTACTCACTTAATAATGTCCAGTATATTACTTTTATATAATAACAAAGGTTCTATCTAAGTTATGTCCCTAAAAAAATTTCAGTCTAGAGTGCACATTCTGATATAAATGAATAATAAAAAAACGCAAATTTTCGGGCCTTAAAAAATATTTTCTATTTTATTTACCTTAATTATTTAGTTCCACACATAATGTTGTGTGGGCAAATACATAATTTCACTTATTATAATTTCACTTAAACATGTTGCATTCAATATAGTCATTTAAAAGTTTTTATAATAAAATGTTTGCACGCCTGTTTAAACCTCCTTATATTCACCGTTTTGAATTTCCTTTGGTAGGCTATGGAAGATTTTTAGACCTTTGTACATCACACAATTTTTTGAGGTGGTTTTCTTTTTCTTTCATAGTCTTATGTTGTCGCTTCCTCTTGTATTGTAAGAATGAAAGTCCATATTCAGCTTCATCCTGTCATCAAAGTATTTGGGTGCTATTGGGTAAATATATGATGCGAGTGTTGAAGGCAGCAGGAATAGAAAGCGTCTGCGAAAGATCTGGCATGATAAGATGCTACAATTTTGGAGGATGGCACTGTTAAAAGCCTCAACAACCATAGAGCATGCACAAGAATGTGAATGTAGCCGAAGCAAAAGTGGTGTGCCAGGATAGAAAAATATGGTTTTTTTTATCCTCTCTGCCTACCCCTTTAGGGAAACGGCATGATGGTTAGTTTGTAAATTAGTTAACTAACGTAAATTCTTTGGTACACAGTCTGGTTCCACTACGTTTGACTTATAAAAATACTCCGAGCTTATGGTAAATTTAGTAATAGTTATGAAAAATTCAAACTAAACACTCGTATTAAATGATAATGTAGATAAGTCATGCTTTATAACAAAAATACTCGGGAAAGGCTCGGATTGGAAAGAATTTTATTAAAATAAAAAATAACATATATTTTCATAGATACGTTTCGTATGCAAGAATAAATACTTTAACCGCAATGAAAATGTGTCTTGAATATACGCGAGGTGGGACATTCTTCCGCTGTGACCCAATCCCCTCGCCTGAAGAAGGGGTTTAGTTCATATCTGTATAATTTTATACTCTATATGACGGATAAGCTGCGCTTATATTTAAGTCTTTAATTAAATTATCGTAGCTGTCAAATTTTGATATCTTTCACTAACAACGAATCGAAAGCTGTAAATTAAATACGACATAAACCGACATAAATTAACAATATAAATTACGTTTATTTAAACAGAGAAAAGTTTATCATTGATATTCTTGGCAGTTACTTTGTAGCGTTATTATTTTACTCAAGAACACATTCTTATCGTGAAGTTGTGTGAAATTTAAAAACAAACTTATTAATTACGTAGAAGTAGAAAGACGGAAAGTTAGGTAGGTGATCCGCGTCCCGGATCCAAATCCCGGAAGCAGCCAAAATATTTTTTCGTTGATTTAATTTTTCTGTAGGTGTGTCTTTCTTATTGAGTAATAAATTTGGTTTTGTTATTTTACTTTTCACTAAGTTAAACATAGTAGTAAGCGTACCTACGTTGTGTTTAATACTAAGTTTAGTTTAGTTATTCTGCCACTAGGTACTATAGTTTCAAAAGAAGCGGTACCTCTCGTCATCAGGTGTGTCAGATTATCAAATAAAGTAAATAAATTACCGTCCGAGTAGTATTTTTTAAATATATACTTTAATACTTTATACTTTATACGGTATACTTTAATGAAAATTAAAATAAAATACTTTTGTTCATCGAAGTATACCAGAAAATGTTGTCACAAGTACCTTCTACGATAGAAATATTTTTTATATACCTATTCTTTTCGCCTTTGTCTTGCGTTTAATTTTTTATGTATCTAATATATTGGTTTCAGGTTTTATACTCGCGCCTCCTTTTTATTACTTCCTTTCTTTTAACTGGTGGCGTCTGTTTGAGGAAAAAACATTGGATCGATTTTTAACCCTTTTTCCGTGATCCAATCGAGCTGAAACTTTGCAAGCAGACTCGTGGTGACGATCAAGAAGATCTATCAAATTTTCGTTAAAAAAATAATAATTATAGTATAATTTTGGATTTTTCAAAATTTTAACGGGTTTTTCATACAAGTTGTATGGAGATTCCGACGCATGTGGTAGACCCGAAACCCGAAAATGAGAATGGGAGTATTGTAAAAACTTGGTTTTTATGGTTTACTTTTTTACTTCTTTACTTACCTAGTTACTTCTTTAGTAACTTTAGTTACTTCTCACATGCTGCACAAGCGCATTACCATTTTGATATTGATATTGTACTGTCGAATTGCATGAATCTACGTTTGATGATTTTTGGTATAACAATATAATCCACTGATCCATATTTTTGCTATACTTTATTGCATATATACTTTTAACATCAACTTTTGATATTAAATTAAATTATTTAAAAAAAAAATAGTTACCCCTCTTGACCTTCGTAAGAGGTCAGTATCAAACATAATAATATAGTTGGCTGTCCGTCTGTCGGCCTGTCTGTCTATCCATCTGTCCGTCTGTCCATCTATCCGTCTGTCCGTCTGTCCGTCTGTCCGTCTGTCCGTCTGTCCGTCTGTCCGTCTGTCCGTCTGTCCGTCTGTCCGTCTGTCCGTCTGTCCGTCTGTCCGTCTGTCCGTCTGTCCGTCCGTCCGTCCGTCCGTCTGTCCGTCCGTCCGTCCGTCCGTCCGTCCGTCCGTCCGTCCGTCCGTCTGTCCGTCTGCCCGTCTGTCCGTCTGTCCGTCCGTCTGTCTGTCTGTCTATTTGTGTATTGTCCGTAATTTCGTTCGAATTCACGGCAAAAAAAAAACAAATTAAGCGGCTCGACATGGGGCTTGAACCTCGGGCCAGCAATCCCGAAGGCGGCAACGATAGCGATGTTGCTATGGCCGAGTCTGCATTACCCGTCAAAAATACAGTATCTATATATAGGACTTAGCAAAGACGCGAGCCATTTCATGTTCCGACCAATTGCCAGGGCTTGGAATAGTACATTTAACTATCGGCAGGGAAATATAAAAAAATGTTAAAATATTTTGATAAAAGTCGTTTCATATATATATATTTTATATATTTTTGTAAAATAGATGTGCGAACACGGAATACGTGTCGCATTATTACTATTCTCAAACTAAGCCAAAAGCCTGTGCTATGAAAATAGTACTAACTTGCTGGTATCCTGGATTGGGGCTCGGATCACCGACTATACCAACAAGCTACTCTATGTAAAGTGTTTTCTTTTTATTAATAAGTTTTTTTTGAACCAATAAAATTGATTCTACGCAGGAGTGGTAGGAAATAAAAAAAAATTCGGACATTCAGAATTTGGAATTCATAATTTGTATAGCACAGGAAATATTGTTCGGCATCAGGTGAATGCTGAACAGTTAGATACGACCGTAACGTGTAAGTTGTTACAAATATTTAGAAGGAATATTAATAATTATCAAATACCAACCTCCAGGGGCGGATTTGCAATCTCCTGCATTGCGCATTTTGTGGGCATTTTTCTTTAGGTAAGGGGAATCCAAAATAGTAACACAATGAGAATTATTAACAGCCATGCAGATGTAAAGAATTGGGTATTATTATTATAAATAAAACTAACCAAGATGGAGCTGAGAGCTCTTCAGAGACAATTTTCTCTTTGCCTACGCGAAACCTTGAAAACCCAAGCAGCCGAGCATAATCGGATCGGATGAATATTATCTTAATTAAAACTACAGACTACAAAAAAAATAGAATTGAACTACTATAAATTCAATGTTAATAATTTGGCACCACGTCTGGTGCCAATATGTTTGTCAAGTTTAAAAAATTACTTCGAGCTTGTAAATTTAAACAATTATAAAAAAAAAGTCAAACTCAATACAAGTAAAAAGTATAATATCTTACTAAATAAGCAGTGCTTTATAACAAGAAGACATTCTTTTTTAAGATATTGAGATTGGAACAAATTTATAAAAAAATGTCTATTGTAAAAAGGATGCCTTGTTTATTAGGGAATTTAATTGTTAGAATAAATAGTTTAACTGCCGTATAAATGTATCTTAGACATACTTGGAGGGGGAAATTCTTCCGCTGTGACACGTTCCCCTTTCATATTGGACTAGTTTAGTACATATTTTATTCTTTGTGGTTAAAGAGTGTTTCTAAACGTCATTCATTTCTTTAAGTAATATTTTTATTGGTTCTTGTTTTTATTTTTTTCTCAGTGATTCGGGGACCCTCTGGAATGCGAGATCCATGGCAATTGCTATATACGGACGCTCTAAATCCGCCACTGTCTCCCTTGATTATAATCAAGTTTCTACTGCGATAGGAGATAGATTCGAACGATAAAGAACTCTTGAAATCAAGCAGGATTAAACAAGTCCGTTTAGTATTTTAAATAAAACATTCTCACGGATATCAAACGAAATCCACAACACGGTATGGTGGTTGAGAAATTAGACCGAGTCACAGGTCAGTTTTATAGACGACAATACAAAATTATACTCAATTATTGTTGTCTTATTCTGATCTGATCAAAAACACTGCAATTTTATGTGATTGTTTGATTTAGCATTAAAACACTGACTTCGTGAGCAGGAGGTAGACGATTTGATCCTTGTCCTGAAATATCAAAGTAGTTACATTTTGCGTTCACGCATCTAATTTATTTATTTATTAATGATACACGTTTTGAATTGAGTTTTCACATAATGTGAATCATAAAATGTTAAAATAGCATAGCCATTTAAGTACATAAGCAGGAAATTAAAAATAATTAAAGAATATCAACAACATAAAAACAATAAGTAATAAGTGTATTAGAAAATAAAAAATGACAGAATATTAACAAGATAAATATAATAAATAATAGATTAAGTATGTTGGCAAACTTAAAATAAAAGTTGTGTGTTAAGTGTTTGAGCTTTAAATATATCAACAGAGCTGTATTAATTACCTAGGCGGTGCAATCTATTTATAGGCTAAGGTATAATATAGTTATTGCGCCGGGAACTTACATAAAATTATTCGCTCTCTCTTGAAACCGACCTCCCAGGTACTCTGTAAGTAATAATGTGTAATAAATCGGGAGATTTGAACATACCGTTGATAGTTATACACACACATTAAATTACTTACAGTTCTCCTGCAGGATAGCTTCGTTAAATTAAGTACGCTCACAAAAAAATCTATTTGAAATTTAAAAAAAAAGCACCACGTAGTAAGTATAACTATTGTGATCGATACCAAAAAAACACATTACTTTCTCTCGGTGGGATCTGGACAAATCGAAACAGGCCGGTAAAAAAAATATTCTTACTGCACTAAAAGTTTACGTTACCTTAACAATTATGTCTTGACCTCTGTTACGTAACAATTTACACTTCATAAATTTTGACGTAGGTAATGATATTTTCTTTTAATAACAGTAATTCTTAATTTTTTTTCTTATTATAAATTTTTTCTTATTATAAATTATTTGAAAATTAAAAATTAAGTATAAAAATATACACGTAACAACGTGTGACACTATATAAAAAAATTGATTATGGAGCTGTTGCCGATATTTATACAAAACCAAATCAACACAATACAACGTGTAAAAATACCATATTATTGAAAATTAAATTGATCAAGTGATCACCGCATCATTATAGCCTTTTAGTCATTTAAGAACATTTTATAAACTTTTATGTTTGTTGCTTTTTTGATTGCTTTAGGAAGTTTCTTTTTAAAACAAGCAATGTAAGCATGTTGATTGAAATAAATAAAAAATTGTATAATTTGAATTTGAATTTAGGCAGAAGAGAATACATAAATGGAGGGAGTACGAGAAATTCAGAGAAGTTACATATAACCACTTTTCAGCGTGTCTATTTTTTCGAAATTTTTGCCACCAATTGCTAAAATTCCAGTAGGTAATTCATTATATACTACAATTAAGTAATCGAAATAACAACAATTTTCCGACTAGAACTAGAACTAGAGCTCTGAATCTTTCATTATGTGTGTATTTATATGATAATGCAATATTTTCCAATATGATTTGTTTGATATTTTGAGTGATATGATAATTTTAATCTTTCATATAGAGAAAAAAAGTAAAAAAAAACATCAATTTTTCTAGTCACGTATTTTGACACTTATTATTAAAAATGATATTATTAAAAATATATATTTAGCCGAATGACAGCCAATTTTGGCTATATTTTTGTCACTAATTGCTAAATTCCAATAATTTTTTATCTAGTTTCAGACAATTCAGTAATTATTTAACCTGAAATCCGAAGCACACTTGTATGAGCGTGTCTCTATTTTTTTAATTGCTTCTTTAAATTATTTATTTAATTTATGTATATGATGTTTTTTTGTTTTGCTTCAAGTTTATGTATTTTGCATAAGGCAGGTATTTTCTACAAATATTGCCTTAACAGATCGAATTGAGCTTCCCAAACATATAATTTTTTTGATCACGGCCAGCTCCGCCGATAAATTAGGATGTCCAGCTCGTCTGCGCTGTTCCGCGGTGACGCAAGCCGCCAGGGCCAGCGCCGGCCTCGCCTGGCTCCGCTGAGATCTGACTAAGAGATATTTGCATTTTTAAACCATTCCGATTTAATTGATGGCAATTGATTTATTTTACCAAATTTTGCCATTCAAATCAGTTTGAATGATTTCACTTTCGTTTCGTTTTATCTAAATTCATCGCCACTAATCACTTATCAATATACTGTAGGATGAAGGCCTTCTCAATTGTTTCTGTCCCTGGCAAGGCAAGGGTTAGGTCGATCCGAAACGGTGTCGAATCTCGTCAACCCAGCATGACTTTGGTCTACCTTGTGGTCTTTTTCTACCTTTTGGATATCACTTGAGTATGTGGTTCATGTAACGATCGTTACTCTGGACATGTTGTGGACATGTACGTCATGTCGGCAACTGCGGACCAAAAAAAGGAAATCAGACAGGAACAATTCATAAGACTTAGGTACCTCAATTTCCAACTTCCACGCTCGCACTTCTGGGCTGGTTCTATTTAGGAAGTTGATTTTTTTAATATGTTTTACAAATAGTTCTACGTATTAATAACTAAGATTTTATTTGAATTATTTTTAGTTAAATTTTCGGGAAGGAGTAAATATTATGGCTCCAATATCCCATATAAGCGTTAAATGGGCTCTCATTACCCGCATGTGTCGGGTAATGGAAGCGACTGACTTTTTTGTAAGATCGTTATTTTACCTTCATACATGACTGTGCTTGATTATAAATGTGATTAAAATTTAGTTGGATAATCAATGGAAGAGTTCTTAATTAAAAATTATAAGAAAGTTAACAAATGTAGTTTTTATCACAAATTTCCCATAGTAGGCTCCCATTAACCTGTTCTCCCCTACCTCCAATTTCCAACTTCCACTGGTTCTATTTAGGAACGTCTCTTCCAATATTGTGACAAGTCTAACACTTTTAATTTACGTCTAGTTCACCACCAAATACACGGTGTCTTGCGGCGAGTTGATTTCGTTTGATATTCGAGACGATCTCAAGACGATGTGCTCTGTTGGCTGTGAGCGCGGAGAGACTTTAACTTCAACTCGTCAAAACTTGCCGCTCGCGAGGCGATAGAGTATTAGTAGGTAGGCCTGCATTTTAGGTATGTAAGGTTGGAAATAATCGGATACATTGGGATGACAACGGCACGGAGGTAGACATAGATTTTGAACCCAATCCCTTGACTTGCCTATTTCCATTTCAACTTTTTAGTAATCTAGATAATTTTTTAAATCCTTTTCACTTTTCTAAGATCAGTTTTGCATTGCTTTATTTTTTGTTTTGTTTATTCCTTTCTCTATCATAAATGGATTTGACGCATATAGCACGAACAGTGTAAGATTTTTGCCATCGTAATTAAAATCTATAGCTATAAAACTCAATGTTCGTCTATACAAATCTACATCATTTGTCCGATTCGATTCGAATTTTGCATATGATTTGCCTTGATATATTTTCAATGCAAATCTGTGCCGTTTGACCGATAGGACTCAAAATTTGGAAACTTATTTTTTAGGACTCGGCGGGTAGCAAAAGCGACATTTCCTCCCTCCCTTTTTACCCTTTCCCCGCCCCCTGATATTTTTTCGATGCAAATCTATACGAATTTCCGTTCGAAACGAAATTTTCAAAAAAATGTAACAAATGCAATGTGATGTGTAAAAATAAGACATTCTTAACACAGAAAAGTTTTTTTACAAAGGTAATTAATATGTCTTGTATTCGGAGAGTGATATACGCCTATTTTCTCTGCATTCACTGTACTTTCTTTTTTTGTCCCTGATTCATTATCATCATCATTGTCAACTGTTTCCTATCCAATGGTGGATAAAGGTCCTCTTGAGTTTCTCTCATTTTTCTTTGAGCATTGTTATTCGCTGTTACGTATTTTCGCAAAATCTGACGTTTTCCTCAGTCCAGGGGGTTTAAGGGCGATTTTTGTCGGCCTCCTAACTTTTTGATGAATGACTGCGTGCCTCCAGCGATTCTCCGCCCTCCGAGCGACGTGACCTCACAAATATCATTTAATTTTCAACGATTCTTGTCTGTTCTCTAATCCAATCTTATCTGATTATTGATTGTAATTTTTTTCCCTGAGCACGGTCAAAACCCATCAAAATTGGCATTTAAATAGTTGCACGTACACATAATACTGATATATAAAATTGAGCTTAATATGAATTGAAACGATAAAAAAAAACTTATAAATAATATCACGATTCAATCCACTTGTTCCCCCCAGCTCCCTGCTCTAACCGAATTTTGTCGCCATTCAATATATTGATTGATAAATGTTTTATTTAAATTATTTGTTAACATTACACATGATAATAAGAGTTACTGCTCCTCTCAAAACTAGTACATAATGACTCGTATTGTGTGTAGTACAATATTAAAATAAAAAACATATTTTAAATTAAAAAGTTGCCACACGAATAGTAGCAGCAAAATAATTTAGTGAATAAAATAAGATTTTTTTCTAAAATACTGGTAAGTGGACGTTTAGTGTCTTAAAAAATTAAATTCTCGGTGACGCAACATTGTCAACGGAGACTGGATTAGTGAATACAATTAAAAGCAGGAGCAATAAATCACTTTTCCTTTCTGCCCAATATTCTAAATGGAAATATCTTAATTTATCGCTAGTACCTACTATTGAGATGGGCGGCTAACAAACACGCTTTTTCAAACATATTTTGTTTTATTAACATCCTTACAGCTTTTTACAGCTCCCATGTTCTTTAGTTTTACGATATTGTAAACCTATACACTTTTATCACGTCACGGTCAGCGCTAATGGGTGTATGTTTTATTACGTCGCGAGTGAATGTCTAAAAGGACACGCGTTGGCGATTCGTTTCCATAATTCGGTCCATCATTCGTTCAGATGTTTCAGTATCCAACTTGATTAACAGTGAGGAATGGAATGATTAGGACAATGAGCAAATTAAGTAATTACATGAAAACACTCGACTTATACAGTGAGAGTTTACAAAGAGGTATGTCCGTCTGTCCATCTATCTGTCTGTCTGTCCCCGTAACTTCGTGTAACGTCCGTAATTTGTTCGAATTTACAGCTGAAACAACGACCGGTGATGGGGCTAGAACCTCGGCCCACTAAACCCGAACAGGCCTTTTCACGCACGTTGCAACGGCCGCCTCTCCGTGAAGCGCCAAAAAGATGCTATAAATATATAATAGGGCTTAGCAAAAAGGCGAATCAATGTTCCGTCATTTTTGACGCGTCGCAGCTAGTAAATAGTAATGCTATACGTATTCTTTGTAATCCTCAGAAATATCACAAAGAATACAACACCTAAAGAAAATAAAATGATATAGTAAGACAGTCAAAAGTGAAAAAAAATATTTTTCCATAGAAAATCGACAAAAATAATGCAGTAGAAATGCAAGTATATGCAAGTAGAAAAAAAAAGTTTTTCCATCGATAATCGGGAATATTTTATCGGCCGGGTGCTCGTGAGGGATGAGACATCAAAATACTACGGTTTCTTATAAAATAACGACAAATTTAGTAAAATATTGTATAAGAATGCAATCAAAAATATTTAAGAACACCATATTAAACCGGCCAGTGAGGTGATTATGGAACATTTTCAAACCATTGTAATTCATTAAAACGCAAAGTTGACTGGGGTCGCTTTGTCCCCGCTCCACCTCCGGCCCTATTTTCGATCTTCCGGTACCCGAAGGTTAAGGGATGAATGGCGCTTATATTGACTGCGGTCATGGACTCTCCATGTGGTTACTAACGAGGAAAAAAAGCAAAGTTAAAAGTGGGGTTAAGTGGTGCCATTATTGCTGTCATCCAGCTGGAGCTCGGTGAAGTGGAGGGCTGCTGCAAAGCCTCACTTCAGGTGTGCCTCAGGGCTTGATGAGCTGTTCTATAGTTTTATGACATTATACTCCACTTAATTTTGCTAAACGGCTTTGATAAAATAGTCAAAGATGCTCTCGCGTATTACGCATCTATTCGGTATCGGGTAAATAGTGAACAGGTTTATGTAGTACACAGGTAATAAATAACAGGTGTCAACACAACGTCTCTGGAAGAATGCTGGTAGATATCTTAATATGGTAATCAGCTGAATTTCCTGTAATATATTACTCAGGTACATCTTTTATTTATTAGGTTTCAATATATGTCATTATTATCTAATTCCTCTAATTCAATACAATATTGCATAAATAATTCGTTTTTAATACATGATTAGTAAATTTTAAATAATAATTGCTACTTAAATATTCCTTAATTTCAAAATTTCTACACTTTTTTCTCTATAAAAATATTTAAAATCATTACCAATCAATTTGGAAAAAAATCATTGTTTTTTTGGGTTACATTTAAAATAATATCAAAATATAGTAGTGTGAAATATATTTTAATTGCTTTAAGTTTAAAACGAAATAAAAATCAAACGAACTTAAGGAAATTAAAAAAACACATACGTACATTATGTACGTGCCTATTTGATTTGTCAGTTTCGAAGCGACACACAGAAAAATGCGTCAACAAAAAGTAAATATAAAATTGAATAAAAAAATATAATAAAATAAAAACACAATAATGTCGTACATTATGCCCATCTCAACACAGAAAAACCATAGATAGGGCGCATTATTATAATTAATAAATACAAAAATATATCAAATAATAAGGTAACGAAAAAAAAAAAAAACTAATGACGAATAAAAAAATACGATAAAATAAAAACAAAATAATGGTGCAAGCAATACTGTCGTATATTACGCACATTTCGACACAGGATTATACTAGCGAGGGGGCATGATACATTATAATTAATAAGCACAAAAATGTCCATCCAAGTCAGTCCCTCATGTCTGAGGACCGTGATCTTCGTGACCTCTCTCTTCAATCTTACTCGGCATCTTGCAGAACTTAGTATTGTCACCAGAAATGTGACACGGTCGGTCCGACGAGTGGAGAATCATCTTCTTCCTCTTCGACCTTACAACAAGCTTCTACAGGCTATCGTCTCTTTTAGAAAGACGCGCAAAAACTTGGAGGATTCGTCTCAGAGAAGTCTGTTCTCGATTTTTAGATCTTGCAGTACGGAGACATTTGTGTCGCCAACACGATATCTCAAACGTATCTGATTCATTGTCCCTCTTTTGATTTGAAAGAACGTTCCATTCCATAGAGGAATATTGAGTGCACAAGACACGATATAAGCCTGAGTTTTGTTGTTTTGTATATTATATGTTTCCTGGCCTGGGCACACAACTTCTCGCCATAATAATCCATCGTTTGACTTCTGGCTCGCAGCTACCATCGGCGCCATTGGTAATTATAGATACGAGATAAAGTCATTGACAATTTTAAAATTTGGAGGGATATCCTTCCGGAAATGATAGTCATGTTTGTCAATAAATTTCTTATTATAAAAATGTTATATATTTTTATTATAAAAGTTTGTTAAAAATGTTAAATAATATAATAAAAAATAAATATAATTAATAAAAACATTTTCCATTTATTTATTGAAAATATCACCATGTTTCGAAGCCAATGGTCCCTTTGTCAGCATACAATGTAGGTAGAATAATAAATTAAAAATCAAAAATCGAAGTATAGACAACAACAAAATATAAATAATATATTGAAAATTAATAAATAATTAAGTATTAACAAGAAAACAAATTTAAAACTATTTACTTATAATTACATATTTTGAAGGGTATAATAATAGGGGAAAGGACAAAAGTTAGCGATGTTTTACTAAAATTAAAAAAAAATCAAGTGGAACTGGATTGGTCATATTATGAGTACAAACCGAGAAAAATGGACAAAAGACGTAATAGAATGGTATCCTAGAAATGCAAAAAGACAAAAAGGACGTCAAATCAAGAGATGGGAAGAAGACCTACCAAAAGGATGGAGAAGACTAGCTCGCGACAAAGATGAGTGGAAGAAACCAGGGGAGGCCTATGTCAGAGGACAACCTGACCCACAAAGTGGTTGCTGAAGAATGTTTTCTTACCTAATTGAATTAAGTTATTATTCTATTAAAGTAGATTAAAGTTACATTTTTTTTTCAATTGGTTGAGCAACTTTGTAGATTGACATATAATTTTTTTATTATTTTATTATTTGCTTTAATCTACTGATATATCTATTAATTACACCTAAATGTTTCGGAAAAACCTTTCCATCATCAGGGTGTTTTATATATTGCAAAATATCAAAATGAATAATGTCTTTTGTGTTGGTTTTCTAAATTATTTAAAAGATAATCATGGTTTTTCTGAATTTCTAATCATTTATTAGAAAATGATCACGGTTTTGATAAAGATTTAGGACTTTCTATTTTACACATAAATAATTTTGGTCTGAAATTGAATAATTTAGAATCATTAAAAATTAGTAAAGCATCTAAAAGCAAACAAAATATTATTGATAATCAATTAAATTTAACTACTAGACCAATTGTAAAATTTTTTCCAATAATTTTGTGTAATTTAGAACTTTAAGCAATTATATTTAAAAATATTTTTTTTATATAATTTAGAAAACAAAAACACAAAACATCATTCATTTTGACAATTTAACATATATAAAACACCCTAACGATGGAAAGGTTTTTCCGAAACATGTAGGTGTAATTAATAAATATATAAGTAGATTAAAACAATAAATAAAATTAATTTTTTAAAATTACATTCACTATATAAGTTAAAACTGTGCTCTGTTTGGTCAGTGAAAAAAGGCATTATTTATTATTATTACTTATATATGCTAATAATGTCATTAACAAATCATTTTGCTATTTTTGAAGAAGTGAAAAATAAATAAATAAAATTGTAGAGTTTCAACTCACAAACTCTTTTATTTGAATTTTGAAGCGGTCACATATTGAGTGGTTCAGTGGGCGCAATGTGAGTGGGAATGCATGTTACGGTGAGAGAAAGAAAAGAAGATCGTTAATTATTGCCTTGAGTAGGTAGATGTGCCTAATTGTTTTGTTTCACAACTCGACACTACCGTGTTACGTGCACGGGACAAGAGAGCATGTCAGATTATTTTAAGTTGATGGTGGTCACCAATCACCAGCCTACTTACATCTCGGTGTTCATTGTTTTAATGTTCATATTATTCTCATAATATGCTTGGGTTATATTTCCTCGATTTATTTTTGTATACATAATTATGACTACTTCTTTTTCCTATTTGGAGTGCTTGTGCATTTTATTAAAGCTGTCTCTATCGTTCAACCATATTATTTTTCTTTCTAATTTATTTTATGATTATTTTTTTTTTATTCATTTACTCTCTTTTTTATACTTAATTTATTACATTACCTTTTTTTCTTTAACATGATGATTTTTTTGGTAAAAGATTTATGACTTTTTATTTTTTTTTCACTCTCAATCTATACACTGCAGCTTCCACCGTCAAACCAGTTTAAAGGATTTATGTTTTCTTTAAATTTGTATTTTTTACTTTATATAGAAGCTTTACTCTTCTAGATTGTGATTTGATTTTAATATTGTTCCTATTGTGTCGTAATATTATTTTCAATATATTTTATCTAACGTATATTGGATTTATTTAATTTTGATTTTGTTGTTGATTTTAAATTTATTTTATTATATTTTATCATATTTAAAAAAATAGCGCACTCATCGCGGATTACTAATTTATAATATACCTACTGAATTAGAGATTTTGTAGGAAACATAGCCTGTACATTTATAGGAAACATGATTTTTGAAGGGATAGATATACATGAAATATAGAATTTAGCACATTTTAAATTATTAATCCTCGGTGACTGAATTCAAATATTTTTTTTTGGCTGCCTTTGCTTTTATACCTCATATTTCATATTTTGTATTTCCTTTTTCAGTTACTTTCTTTGTTACTCCTTTCCTCTGCATCCAAGAGATAGTGACGTGGTTGCGCTGCACACGTACCTAAGCATCTTCTGCGGCGTGCTGGGGTCAATCGCTTTAGTACTAAAATAATGCCGATGTGGATGGTGAAAGTGTAGGTCCGATATGGGAGCAATTGCTCATAAAATGGCCCTGGATCTGTTTTTTTTTTGGGTCGTAATCCTAGAATTGTTCTGCAACAAGCACTCGCCCTCTACTCTCCTCTCTGTCACCTGCCAGCCTCTTCATTTCTTGATAGGTGCTACAGCGCACATCTCCGTTAATCTGGTCTACGTAGCTACAGCTGGATCTGTAGTGGGTTTAATTTCACTGAAAATCTAGTAAGTAAAAAATTAAGTGGGTATACTCATTAGGAAGACATGAGTATTGGTACCGGAAGTGTTCGTTAAAATTATGTCGATTTATCTTATTTCTAGTAGTACTCAAAGACGAAAAAATTTTAAGCTTATTATTCTTTATACGGCATGTTTACTTTTGTATGAAATAATAGTTTAATTCATTATATTATGCTTCAGCAATATTGGTTCTAAAATATACCATATCAACGCATTTTTTTGCTTCATTGTCGACTTTGAACGACATTTAATTTAATTAATATAAATTAACTTTGTTTAAACCACTTATTTATTGAAAAAAATCAACATGTTTCAAAGCCAATGGCTTCTTCATCAAGAAAACAAAAAAAAATATTATTTTTGTTTTCCTGATGAAGAAGCCATTGGCTTTGAAACATGTTGATTTTTTTCAATAAATAAGTGGTTTAAACAAAGTTAATTTATATTAAGTATAATTATGTTACCACAAAATAAATTTGCTACATTTGAAGAAGAAGAAAAAACATTTAATTTAGCTGTAGATCACGACCAGAATCATCTACTAGTTAAATATGAAGATAATGATATTTAATTATTCATTATTTATACTTTAAATTCCTTCACACTCATTAGTTTATTTATATCATTGAATTTACGAGCTATGCGAGTGAAAAAATTATTGAAGATAAAAAAATAACCAGATAATAATGAAAAATATTAATATACATATGAAAAATGGAGTTTAAGAAAAACAAATATTTTAAAATTGCAATGGTGTTTCAATTTCGACGGTGAAATACTGGCTGAAAGTATTGTTATATTTAAATTTCTTTTTCAATTTCAATTTATTTATTTTTTATATGACATTTACATTACAAACACAAATTTAATTCTTAAATGTTATTAAAAAGTTAGAAATATATAAACAACAAAAAGAAATATTAATCTTACGGTATATATATGCGAAATGCAAGAAATCGAAAGAATAAAAGAACATACTCCTATACACAAAAAATAAAAATTTCTTAGAATTCACCAACCATATAATTAATACCGACATTTCCTCATTGAGGACTGATAATGAACGAATTGGAAACCGTTGAAATTCTGAAGAATTTAAATTCTGAGAAAACATTTATAATGGATAATGTCACATTTCATAACGCGTTGTCGATCCTAGGCTTGTTACCATTAATGACCTCAAAACCTTCCTCACTACGCGACACGCTGCGTAACTCGCATAGGTTGTAAAAAATATTCGTTTAGGTCAGTTATACTATAGTAGTGATATAATAACCCAATGTGTGTGCATTAGAAAGTATTTTTTGTGTGAATTTAAATAAACATATGTAACTAACTGCCATATCAATCAATAATAAAACTGAAAATTGGAAAGTTAGATTTTAGTCTTTTAAGCCTGGAAGAATACTGTTAGTCGTTCGACTAAGGCCGGCCGCACTTTGGATACTAATTATTACGTACGTATTCGTACGACTATTTTCATACGTATTGGAGAGCGCACATTGATTGCGTCTTGCGTTGTCACAATCAGTTACTTTGCGCATTTCTCCAATGCCGTTTGTGCCAAATGAATAATCTGTATCTTCTGGAAAACTCTATTATGGCAGACTTAAATAATGACAAATTTCATTACTATCTATCTAATTTTGGGAGAATCGAAGTGCAACGAGAGCTCATAACATCGGAGAAATATTTAAAAGTTTTTTTTTTCGAAGTACATAATTATACCTCACCTTCATTAAATCAAATTATTTAAATTACAGGTATTTTTTAGTTCTTTAGAAATCTCTATCCTATCTAGAAATAATAGAGAATCCTCCGCCATGATTTGCGCTGATGATCACGTAGTTGAATAACTTTGGTCACACAAACATCTGTGGTCATGTGTCGAATTGACAAAATTTTCAGTATCCATAGTACGAAATTGTAAAAATTTCCGAACAAATCCGGATCGTGTCGGACGTCGCATCTATACGTGCGTACACGCACTATTAAATCGTGTACAGTGTGCGATATTCAATACTACTTCGAAGGTCAGGAATGTACTTGCGTATTCTACGTATACTTACTACCCAATTTCGTACGAAAACGCATCCAGTGTGCGGCCGGCGTAACACGCCGACACGCCGACTATTTATTGCTTTCTCTTTCTAATTATTGAGTATATCGCGTTGATTTTTTGTGTCAACTCAGTCGCCGACAGGACGTTATGTCGCGAGAAGAGACGGTATCGCACGCTGGTAAGTACCGCCATTTTCCAAATGCGATGTTCTTGTTAGTCCAATCGACTAAGAAAATAGCAATATTAGGATCCCATCCCTATCCCAACACATAAAAGACGAGAATAAAAATAAAAAATAAACGAGACGTAGGTATACGTCGGCGTTCGATATTCGTCGTACTCAAATAATGATAAATACCTTTATTTGTGGTGTCCGATGTCTGCAATGCCTTTAGAAAAGGGATTGATTTCTCTGTGCCTTCTTATCCAGGCGGTCTAGTGTGACAGAGTTTCAAACGGATTGTCGAAACATGAAACAAGTAAAAACGCTGTATTTGAAACTTAGAGAAAAAAGATTATTTCATATATGCACTTATTAATTTCGTCTCCCACAGCGTGCTCATATAAAATTATAATTGTCGTGTCGGCCTCTCTTTATTTTTTGACGTTTGATGGATAACCGTCATGGGCTTCATGTACTTCTTTGTCCCTCTCTCTCTAAAGTAGTAACTGAAAGAATCAAACACCGACGCACATCTACCTCTCGTTTATTTTTTATTTTTATTCTCGTCTCTTAAGTGTTTGGGATAGCAATCTTAAGATCCCAATATTGCTATTTTCAGAATATGGTCAAATGTAATTAAATAATTTATTTACTTTATTGTGTAAATTTTTATTATGTATATTTATTTATCAATCGCTGACAAAATATTTATCATACAATTCAGGACTGAAATATTGTAAAACGATTTTTCGTGGGATCATACAAATACGTACATATATCTTCTGGTTTGAGTTTTTTCCGGGATATTCTGCCGTGTTTCTACGACCTTTGTGGTCGACGTTTCAGATCCCATAGCATGGTCCATCATCAGGGCTGATATGTTGTTATGTGTGTTGATGATGTTGAGGTTTATTATTGGCTTGCAATACCGTATAGACAGCACGGCACACAGAGCAGAAGATTCACAATGGCCGTGAAAACCTAAAACATTTTTAATGTACATATTATGTAATCGTGAATTTATATGGTAAATTAAATTTTTTATAGCGATTTTTAAAGTTTATTTCATGCATCTTTATTTAATATGTTACTCCAAGTAGTATTCCGAGCAATTTGCTTGCTTTTCATTGGTAATAACATTGTGTTGCTGTTATTTATGGTATCGTAACATGACGAATGCCAATAAAACCATTAAAAATCTTCACGCTAATTTAAATAATGGTGGCTGAAACATACTCCGACACATGTGGGTACCTATATTGTTATGTCGTGATGTGACTCAAAACGAAATAACTAAATAATTGGCTTTGTAAAAGGATACAATAAATCCAGTACTAATTGCAGCTTCTCAAATGTTTAGAATCGAATCGTGCCAGAGTTGTAAATACTTAACGCTTCCCAACCCGCTGTAGTTTGGGAGCTTTAAAATTTTATATATGTAGTATTTTATATGTGTATATTTCGATATCACACAGGATACAACAAGCAAAGCGAAATAAGGATCGGGGTTTAATCCAGATGCATCGTAAAAGTTGGCAACACTGTGCTCTTAATCGGTTGTCTTTGACATCTTAGGCATCTCGTTACACTCATGTATTGGAATACATTAATTTAAAAATATATTATTGTTTTTGGTTGTTTTCATCTAAAAATCAAGCAAAATAACCCATCTGTTACAAACCAGAACAAAAATATCGAAATTATTTATTTATCTGGCAGAATATTATGAAGTAATGGTTATGCGTACTCTTACCCAGTATATTTATGTAATATGCAGGTAAGGGTGCGCTTAAAAGTTAATTTAATAGTATAATAATTAACTCTTTTTTTTAAAGTTAATTTTTGGTACTTTTAACATTCATGTTATATTGTTTCTGAAAATGTTGCAGTTTCTCGTGTAAATAATTGTTTGTAGGAAATTTTTTTAACATTTTTTATTTAAATAAAATTTATTTAAATTTTATTTAAATAAATTTTATTTAAAAAAAATTTAATAAATATTTATTTAAATAAATTTTATTTAAAAAAAAATTTAAAAAAATTATTTAAAAAAAAAATAAAAAAAAAAATAAATAAATAAAAAACATTTATTTAAATAAAAATATTGTTAAGTGCACACTTGCTTGCTTTTTACCCTACTTGAATATTTGTTTAGAAACACGTTTTTCTCATTGGGTTTAATTACACATTCGACTATTTTTCGGATTTAACTCATGAAACGGGTTGCATTTTGACAGGTAAGGTATTATGAGGACCTTTGTTTTCTGTTAACAAATTACCGAAATGTTCTACGAAATATCATCAGGTGATTTGGGGTAAGAGCCTTATCCTGGGAGAACAGAAAGTTGATCCATTTTCAAGCACATGGCGTAGTTTTAAAATGTTTAATATGTGTACAGTTGCTTAAATTGCAATAACTGTAAAGATAAATAGTTGTCTGAAATCTAGAAATCTGAAAACCTTTCGTTTGTTTGAAGGCGCTATGCTAGAACGTTGCATTGTGTATAGTTATCACTTACTATCAGCCAGCTCATATCACTATCCGCACCAAAAGACTTCTCAGAACATCTGAAATGAAAGTACTGAGATCCATCATTGGAAAAACTCTACGTGATCGTGTCCAAAATGTAGACATAAGAAAAATTTGCAAAATAGAGGACAGCATGATGGAGTAGATTCAGAAGGAGATTCTGGAGGGATCACGTAGCCAGAATAGGCAGTGACAAACTAGTGCGTACAGCAGCGAATGAAATCCCCTCTGGACGACGCCCACGCGGAAGACAACCGAAAAGATGGAGAAATAACTGGACCTCATCATCCCAGGAAGCACACTTTTCTGTACCACAGATCAACAGATCTACTAAAAGAAAAAGAAAAATAAAATTAGTTCTTAATTAGTTATTCAACTCACATTTATTTTGTGTTTTCGTTAATGTATATAGATACTTCTAATTATAATTTTTAGTATTAGCCTGGAGCTGGCAGAAGAAGAACGAAAGTAGATTGAATGCAGTGGAGATGAGATCTCTTAGACGTATGTATGGCAAATCTGTGTATGATAGAGTAAAGAATGAAGATATTAGGATTGGATAGGAAGATAAGAAGTAAAGCTGATCGTAGCATAATACATAGAATAAAAATAGGGTCGCTCAGGTGTTTTGGGCATGTTGAGCGAATGAATGAGGAAAGAATGGTAAGAAAGATATATAATGCAAGTGTTGACCGCGCCAGAAAGAGAGGGCGACCACGGAAGACGTGGCATGATCAGATTAACCAGATACTGGAAGATGGTCCTGTTAGAAGCCTGAACAACCGTCGAGCTTGCATGCGAAGGTGTATGAATGTAGATGAAGTGAAAGTTGCATATCAGGACAGAAGAGTATGGCGCTCTTTCCTCTCTGCCTACCCCACGGGGAAACGGCGTGATGGTAAGATAGTTAGTTAGTTATAGGTTGTATCCTGATGAAGGGACCTTGGCCCCGAAACATGTTGATAATTAAATGAATAGTTTTATACAAAGTGCTTTTTTTTGTTAATAATTGGAAATAGCTTGATAGTGTTTAAAATTTAGGAAAATTTATTTACTGTAAATGCATAATAATGTCTACAAATAAAAATATATATACCTATATAAATAAAGAAATTAATGAAGGAATATAAAAAATAATCTAAAACAAAACTTTAACCCTTTTTACATTAAACAATTATTCTACACATATTTACACTTGGACTTATGACTCACTCAACTTTCACTAACATTGCACTTGATACTTTGTAGATACATAATTACTACCTTATGAAAATAAATATTACTGACGAATTTAAAAAAATATTATAATTGTGTTCTATAACGCCACTCTGGGACAGGCGTAGCCTAGTAGAGTGGCATAATCCACAAATTTAACAAAAAAAAAGTGTAATTTATCTTATATTTTATTGTTAAATTAGTATTAAGTACCTTTATTTGTAAACAAGGATTTTTTGAAATAAATAAAAGTGTTGTGGTTACTTGAAGGGTTAAAAGATAATTTAGCAGCTGACCCAGCGCGAATGCTCCTCTCGAGTAAATAGTACACACTGCATTCGCAACACGTGTTTTCGCCAGCTTTGGCATCTTTGTCAGAGCCATGGGAACATTTTCAGGCTATTTATTTTATCTATAAATTACGAGTACCCAGAAATAATGCGTCCGCATTTCCAATGGGATCTTTAAGTAATAAGGAATTTAACATGGAATGAATGAATCTAGTTCTAGTATAGCGGAATGGAACTCCAATTGAATATAAATTAGAGGCAATCTTTTTGTCTAAAGCTTTCTTTGTGGGCAAATTCGAAATGAAAATTATACCTACATTATTACATTGGAATGATGGGCCAGATGTATTTGAAAAATAAATTCAAATACAAAACGGCTTCATTAATATTCTAAGTAATTTTAAAGTTATTTTGTTGTTCCGCATCAAAATACATAATACTCTATTTAAAAATGTCCATCACTAACGCCAGATAGCGCTAATAAGGGTGATGTATAAAAGGCAAAGCAAAACAAGCCTAATTCTCTTTGTAACAATGTCCGTCGTAAATACTACCAGGCGGCGTAATTGATGAGGTATTAAAAGCAAAAGCAGAAAATGTATTATTATTAAAGGAAACACGTTATTATTGTGAAGTTGCAATTTCAGAAAAAAGTTCTGTGAATTATTAAACAATTTTTATTAATCAATTAGAAAAGACATACAGAAAAAATCAAATTAACGAAAAATATATTAAAAAATTAAATATTATATTAAATATTTTAAGATACAGAAAAAAATATTTTTTCTGTATGTTTTATTTAATTGATTAATAAAATTTGTTTAATGTATTATTATCTATGTAATAATGTCCGTCACTTACGCTAATAATAATAGCGAAAATAAAGACTAGGTTTAAAATAATACGACAAAAAGCAAAAAAAAATGTGCACTATTCTCTTTGTAATAATGTCCATCACAAACGCTACCAGATATTTATTAATAATAATGACATATAAATTAAGGCTTCAGATTTTTTGTGAATTTTTTTTGTTGTTTCTTTTTTCTATGTTACAATGTCCGTCACTAATGCAGATGCGGCAATTATGCACGCTAACTTAAACATGATACAATTTTGCATTACATTTTAATTGGCATCTTGTGAAAAATTTAAGAAAATTTAGTAGTAGATAATGCGAGTAAGTAAGTATGAGTAAATTTTGAATTATGAAAATTTTAAAACTTGTACTACGTTTCATAAAAAAAAGTAACATGAAAATAGCCTTGTAGACATGTATTTTGATTTTTTTACCACTGGGACATAAAAATAACTAATTATTATAAAGCAGAAGTTCAATCATGAAAAGTCCGCCATTTTGACGGGTTATTATATCAGTACTAGTATTATTATATTGACAAAATCAACTACTATATTATTATGATTTTTGTATCACCTTTGTGATACATATTTTTTATCAAAGTACTTTTACTGTATTAAAATACTCAGTATAATACAAATATACTGACTGTAAAAAAAGTGTTGTTATTCGTTAATACTAACAAAACACTTTTTTTGGTAATCACAATCAGTAACAAATAATAACCTTCTGGTAGGTACCCAACTTTCGGAATATAATTGGCTTTATGAAAATCATTTCATCATTTAGAGTGGAAGGTCAAGATTTAGCCTTTCATCCGTCCTAGGACGGGCTTGTTGCATTAATCCTATTTTATTTTATTTTATTAAGTTTAGCGTAAATACAGGCATGGCATTTCTATAAATTGAGTGCATGATGGTACAACATAATGTCACCTAAATAATCCCAATTATAATAATTTCGTTGTCTGTCTGTCCGTCCGTCCGCCCTTCTGTCCCCGTGACTTCTTGTAACGTCCGTAATACCATTATAGTAATTTTTTTTTTACGTAATTTTTTACGTGAAAATTTTAACAGAAACTTGGCCGGTAGATTCCTGCCTATGTAATGAGTTATGCAATATCAAAGTTTGCATTTTTTTTCAATATTTCTGACTTATTTTTTACAAAAAGTTGAAGTGTCGTTACAGTAACTTATATCGACTAAGAAAAAATCATTCGTTTCAATAAAATAATAAAAACCCTCAAAAAATTGGAAGGTTTTTATCATTTAAAGGGAATGAATTTTTCATATTTGTCAGAAATAAGTAAGAAATATTGAATAAAAAAATGTAAACATTCTCGCATATCTCTTTAACTATTAATATAAATAAACGGGAACGTTTGCTTGAACATTTAAGAATCATAACATTGGCAGAAATACACCGGTCAAGTTTCTGCTGCTAGCTTTAGTACACCCTGTATAGTAAGCCTCACCATGCCGCATGTCTTTAGTTAGAGGGCTGTTCCACGTAAGACGCACGTGAGAGCCATCATCACAGCATCTCATTCAAGAGAGCTAACACAACCACTGATGACATCTGGGTGCGGGTGAGGATTTCCGCGTTGGCGATTTTGTCTCGCCATGACACGCCCAGGACACGTTGCAAACAACGCAAGTGAAAGGCATTGACCCTTCTCTCATGACCTCTGTCCGCTGGTCAGACCCCCTCACCGTGGAGAAGCGTGCTAAGTACGCATGCCTGCTGGACACGAATTTCGTGGCCATGGTAAAGTTATTGCTGTACTCTACCCTGAAGTTCGCCAAAGTAAGAGTTGCAATACCGTAATTTGTTTTAATATTCTGACCAAAAGATAAATTAAAAATATAGAGAAATCCTTACCAGCTCCGAAACCTATGTATTAAACATGGAAAAGAAAGACTACAGATGACTCAAGATGATGAAAATTAAAAATATAGAGAAATTCTTACCAGCTCCGAAATCTATGTATTAACTATTTTATGGGAAAGAAAGACTACATATGACTCTGGCATAGTTCCTTCAAATATATGGAAGGTATCAATTTGGAACATATATACAACCATTTTGGTACAAAAGTTAATTTTTAAACGGGGGCGTGGCTACAGTTATAGTGGGGGTACGGGAGATTGACAGATAGACACTGAAATGGGGAATATATTATGAAATAATAGGTTATTTGTAAAATTTAAGTGGTTAATAATTATATTGACTTTAGTGTTCGGGCATTTCTTGATTTTTTGCATTTATAAGTTATACATTCTAAGACCTCTATTATTTTTATGAAAAATCTCAATACCGCTTTCTTTTTTAAATGTGTGGCCTACGAGTATGTATCGCCAAATTTTAAAATAAAGAAAAATTAATTTTCTTACATTCGATCGGCATAATCCATGAATATGACCTTCGTAACCAATATTTTTAAGAGTAAACCTTAATATAGTTGAGTGTCCTAATTTCAAAATAAAACAGCATTGACGCTCAAATAAGTATTAAAGATTTCACCATACACTTGACAAATGAGTCACTTTAAGGACCATAGAAAAGAGATGTTCAAAAAAAAAAAACGAGCGAGCCCAACTGTAGTCGCATGTGATGTGTAACATTTGACATCTCACAATTAAAAATATTAATTGAACAGCAACAGAAATTAATATCATAATTAAAAAAAAGCTAATACCTATATATTTATTAATTAGTAAATACAAGTAAAGAAAATGTATGTGCATTTATTTATTATTGAATTTTGCTGCACTAGGTAGGTACCATATATCTACATACGCATTTTGTTTAGAAATGATTTTAGTAAATTATTATATTTTTTATTATTTATTTTCATAGATGGCGGTAGTGTGCCACCATACATATTGTATGAAAACTTTGTATAAACATTTAAAAATAATCACATAAATTACGTAGAATTTGAGAATTTCAATCAATAAGGGTAGTATTGTTTACATTTTTGTAAAGAAAAATTAATTATTTATTGGATAGTTTCGAAGATATAAGCCAAAATATATCAAAGTTACAACATCCACATGCTTAACACCAGCCGTGTAGCATATATACAAAATCAGAAGCATTGGCTGTTGGAAATGTGCGACTTCGCTATGATGGCACTTGCTGGACATTGATTTGTTTATAAACGATGATTTTTTTCCCATCGCGCGCGCTCCGCGCGTTTCCATTGGTTAGGTAAATGAAATTGCGCGCGTTTTATTTCGTTACGCATTTCTGTCCATTTTCACGAAATCACTGCCACAGATTGCAGGAAAGCGAGAGGAAAAATGTTATATATCAAAAATTCAAACCATAAACAAAGAAAAATATAGAGCCTTAATAATTTCGTTTTATTTATGGCAACACAAAACATTGATGCAAACCGTGGACCGCCATATATAACAGAAATATACGTTGAAATTACGGTAACTCTATTATTACCTATTTGAGTGCCAATTCTGTTTTATTTTGAAATCAGGACACTCAACTTCTCAATTATAATATGGATGCTTAGGGACGAATTCAGAGTCAACGGGTACTTAGATGATTTAAAGGTTAAAGTACGCGATAAAAGCGTTATTTTGCACTGATGCTTCGGTTATAACGGCCATGATCTAGGATTTAGCCAGTCGATCATCTTATCGAGAATTCTAAATAAAACACAATGAATTATTTATTTTCAAATTATATAATATAAACATGCCGTTCCCAGTGAGTGCAATATTATCACAATGACATTTATGGATGTTTAATGAAATACTAAAATATATTTAAACTTGTTACGAAGTACAGCGAATTATTTATCAAATGGATGTAGCGTTTGACGCGTATCCATTTATCACATTTATTCTTACATATTATGCATGTCCCAAGAGAGTCGCTTTCTTAATGTAAGTGATGTTCAATAGTTAATAAATGTATTTGTTAATCGTATGCCGCGGGGGGCGAGCAAAAGTCGATAATATTCTGAACTTTGCACAAGATTTTACAGGTGTACCACCATATGCAATGAAGAAAAATCGATTAATTCTACCCTACAAGGAGTGATATTTTCGAATAGTTCACAGATGTTTTATTATTAATCTAAGCATGATTTTATTTTTAATATAATTTTATCTTTTTTATTTTATCTTTTATTGTAAGCACATTTTATGCAAGAATTTGTGAAAATTAGCCTCTTCGGTCTCATCGGATAGGGACCAGAGTCTCCAAATGTGGACCCGCCGCGCGGAGCAGAGAACAAGATATTTGCAATTTTTAAAACATATTGGTATGACATAAAAAAAATGAAGTTAATTAATTACAAAGATGTACAGAAAAAAATATCTGAAAATAGATTCTCCGATAAGAAAATATTCTGGGTTCGTATCCCGTAACCAAATTTTTTTTTTGGATAGACTTATTCGATTACTTCGAAAAACCTATTAGATCTAGATAAGAATCTAACTTATCGTAAACTTTCGAAAAATATTCAATATAGTTTCTTCAATCACAACTACGAGACTCCAAAATTATATCCCCTTCAGCGAATAGTGCGTTTAAAAAATTAGAGCCTTTGGCAACTTCTGGAACCCATCTTTTGGAATGGTGTTCAGCTGGGCCATCGCGCTGCACATAATTAATACTTTTGATTTAATTAGGGTCCCTTTCATCGGCATTTTTATCTTGGGGAATAGCCAAAAATCACAAGAAGCCATGTCGGGAAAGAAAAGAGCCTGCTTAACTAAGGGAGTTATACGATTCTGCTTGACCGAAGTCCGCACTTGGTCAAACACATTGTTTTTTCGGCATGTGGGGGGCGTACCGTGTCGCGGTTCGCTTTCCACTGATTTTCGACCATCTTTTAAGTAGATGTACAACTATTTTATTCATGTGATGCTCATAGCATCGTCCCTGAAAGTCTCTTAGATCTTACGAATGGATTACACTTGGCGATTATATTGGCGAAATTTAATGCAGAATCACTGCTTAAGAAGTTCCGTCATCTCACAACAATTGACAACAGCGGGTGCCAACAACGCATTTTCACTCAGAGGCGACTGTCAGCGTCTCATGCTTTCCGTGGGTGGGAAAATAATCGCATATGCGCGTGAATGACCCCTACACATCTCCTCTAAAGGACATCTTCCATGCTTCATTTGTTTGGGCGAAAAAATAAAAGTTCGGTATTATTTGAAAACGGGGTTATATATTTAATCTTACCAAAAGGAAAACATAAATGATAAAATGCATCTCATTTATCCCCTAAAATACATCTTCATACCTTCATTATTTTTACCTTTTAGGACTTTCTTGTCATTAAGGTTTGCCTCTTTATAACTATTATACAATTTCTAATTATATAACAGATTAAATGTTATAGTAATACTTAAGTTGCGCCTAGTCAAGTTCTCTAGACAGTAGATATAATAAGATAAATAAGTTGATATGACGATTAATACAGTGTTATCGCCATACAAAACGCATAAAATACATTAAATTAATTACACACTTCGATGATTACGCTAAAGTGTTCGTACGTACAACCTTTATTGGCTATCGGATGACCCTTCCATAGAGATACCTCTTTGGTAAAACGGCCAAATCTTCTGTTTCGTTTTTGATTTTGTCAGTAGATTTGTATAAGGCAATCATTTTAACCCCTAGAAGCGGGAATAGCTTTTACAATCTTAAGAAAATTTACATCTCTAATCAATCCATTGACATCGTCAACTTCTACCCCTTTGTATTGTTTCTCAGATATGACCGATTATTTTCTATTAACTATTTTCGCAAAGGTCAGATTTTTGAAAATGCATCTCATACCTCCGTCGTAATGAAGTACCTACACAAGTCTAGAAGACAATGTAATTTTCTTAAATTAATTAAAGATATCATTGAAAGATTTGGCAGATACTTAGTGGTGCAACATTATAATTTCAAATATGTTTTATTATACTTTGTAATACACACACAATATGAGTTATTAAATTACAACTATAGTTTCGAGAGGAGCAGTCCCTCTCATCATCAGGTATAGATAATAACTCTCTTATTATCTATACCTGATGATGAGAGGGACTGCTCCTCTCGAAACTATAGTTGTAATTTAATAACTCATATTGTGTGTGTATTACAAAGTATAATAAAACATATTTGAAATTATAATTAAAGATAAATTATAGAAGTCTCACAGAGACGAAGCTATTTATATATGAGAAAAGTAGATGGAAATCCCGATTGCTCAGGGCTTACAACCTGTATGAGCTGGCCTAAGTGATACGCATTCTTAGAACACACTTTCATATAAAAATATTGTTAAAATATAATATCCTGGTACATGATAGGATTTAAAAATTGAAAAAATTTTCAGGCGTATTCTAGTGGATGGGTAAATGTATATTCGAAAGAGTGTCATGTATACGTTGCATGGAATATTGCTAAAAATCCACTTTGAAAAATAAAATATAGAAGTATCATTACCAGTTGCGAAATCCATGTATACTAACTAGTTAATGAGAAAAAATAACAACAGATGTCTCAAGCAGAGACCAATGCAATATACCTATGAAATGTTCTTGATCCGCAACATATATTATAGAATTTTCAAATCCACAAACATCCACACATTTTCAAATATTTAAAAAATTTGACAATGTGTGGATGTTAGAGCCATCACATAAGAGACTTTCATCCACTTTTTTCATATATAAATAGCTTCGTCTCTGTGAAGCTTATACATTTTATCCTTAATTAACTAATCATCCCTCCGAGGACGAAATCCAGTAACGTGTTCTTAGAAGATACTTTCGTATAAAAATATTGTTAAAAATGTATAATTCTTTGTGCATCTTGTACCCATTATTCTAAAAGGATCGGTTGTAAATATCTGTTTCTGACACTTCATTTCGCTGCCAACCATAATGAACTATATTATTGTTATTGCCATTGAAATTTGAATTTGACTTCTTATTTTCCTATAAATGAATATCCGTGGCCTACAAAACTTCAGCCATTAATTTGCATTAAATCATTCCATGGTGAGTGACATAGCAGTCAAATGTAAGCACATAATTTCTTCAAAAATCGAGAAGTTGTGAAGACGGACGATTTCATAATCGGGGACACCTGTGAGCGAACGCCTTTAAGGTTCTTGAAGTTATAACAACTCAATTATTTAATTCATTTTATTGTAAAAAAATAATAGATTAATATGTCAAAACTTAATTGCAATACCACAACTGTCCACCATAATTACTATTGTAAGATTATTTATAAATTAAATTCTATGATGTATTTAAAAATCTATCAATATTATTAAGATATTTTTACATCGTACATATACAAATTAAATAATTTTATCAAAATAATTTATGTAAGCTTAAATAAAAAAAAAATAATAATCTAATATCGACTAGGAACCTACTAGGTACATTTTGAATTTATGAATCTTGTAATTGTTTAAAATTTACGAACTCGTAATTTTTTTTAACAAGTAAAACAATAGAACCAGCCGTGGCACCTGACTGTGTACCATGTTACTTACGTTAGCCATTGCTGCATATTTTGATGATATGTGATCATACCCAACAAAAGTATGGTAACGAGATGACAGAGTCGGGAGGAATTACGCAATTTAAGCCTCTGGAACACTCCATAATACTGTTATAATCTGGAATCGACTGAAACATTCTCGTAAATACTGGAATAGTCGAGTGATTGCTAGAAATGTGAAGAAACTTCCGAGGCATCGCGAAACCAACATGCTTTGTATGAAAAGGTGAAGCGAATGCCGCGTAAGTACCAAAGTCATATTTGGCGTTTCAAAAGTGATAACGCCATAGAAATAGCGTAATAAAAAGTGTTCCACGGACGAGTGACTAGAGATAGTTAGTGCGAATTAAGAAATTGGATAATAAGTTTGTTGAATAAATATTTTTTTAATTGAACTTAAGGTCTTTCATCTACCTTAAGTTCATTCACGTCCTGTGCCAGTATTACTGAAAGGTAAAAAAATGTGTGTGATTTCTCACGAAGCACCTTAAATGTCATAGTTTGTCCATAACTTAAAACTTTCACTTTTTTTGTTTTTTATTCTATAACTCAAGTTATTGTTGCTTTATGTTAAAACACAACAGGTTAATTCTGTGGAAACTTGTAAGATGGTCTCTATACTGTTCAATAATCATGTATAATCTCTTTATATGTACTGTTAGTTTCCCATAAATAATAAAAAATAATAATAAATAAAAAAAAATAATAAAAAAAATACGTACCGATCACCAAAGAAAGTTATCTTTCACTTTTTTAATTTTTTAAGTATTTAGTTTCAGTTTAGATAAAGTATGAATGAGAATAAATTTTAGAGAATGCATGAGAATCTGAGATTGATAAAGGGATGATTTTGATTGAGTAGCGCAAAGCCTGGATAAAATGTTGGGAATTTTTTAAATTGATTTTCATAATGATAGAAACATAGATATTTTGCACATGTTTTAAACAAAAAGTCTTTTTTAAATAATTTTGATTAAAATTTATAAGAAAAATAATATCTGATTATCAACTAAGCCAAGCTTTCGAGTTCACCAAAGATATCCTTAAAAATCATCAGGGGTTCCATACTGAGGTTTTCTCCATTTGTAGAGTTCTTTTTTGTTTCGACCATAACATCATGCATTATACTTGTATGTAAGCTTAGGGTGCGCAAAATAGTAATTTATTGAATTATCACGCCGTTTCCCCACAGAGGTAGGCAGATAAGCTCTTCTGTTCTAGCACACCACTTTTATCTCATCCTCTTGCATACCCTTATATAACAGAATATGTAATAGAAGTAAGCGTATGTATAGGATGATTACAATAAAATATTCACTGTTTGCAAATGTTTGCAAATTTCTACCAACTGATCAAAAAGTAGCGAACAATATAATTCTAGAAGAAATGTTAAATAAAGCGAATATTAATAATAACTAGCATCCTAGCTATTCAACCCGATTGTTGGGTTGAACGTGAGACTACCGACCACAAAAAAAGCGACACATTTTTGGACGTTTTAGAATATCTTGATAACAAATGGTGAAATGCACGGAAACATGCAAGAAGATTCGAGATAAAACATTTATATAAATTGTGTTGCTGCTGTGCGCGAGAAATAGACTTATTTGAAAGCTGAAGAATTCATAGAAACGTGCGAACAGAAACGAACTGCCATTAGTCATAGTGTGGCTAGCCACAGAAGCCGTGCGAATAAGGTATACCAGAGACAAGTGCGAATCACGAAATAATGTTCCAGCGCAAGTTTGTGTTCAGTGGCTATGTGCATTGTTTTTCATTTGAATCCATGACAATTTTTATAGTAAAATTGTTTAAGTTATTTTGTAAATATAATTGAAGAGCAATCATGTCGTAAAACTGCTGTGCAGTTTAAAAACAAAAAAATTCAGTGCACGCTCTTCGGTTGTTTAAGCTTTCAACAGGGTCATGCATGGTCACACCATCTAAGCGATCCATTCTTTATTCTATCTACTACGCTACAGCCAGCATTATATTCACTTCTAATTTGTTCATTATTCACGCGATAGTATTGTTACATATCGTGACTGTAAATTAATTAGTGATTTATCAATTAATGATTTGTTAATTAATGATTAATTAACTATTGAATATACATAGTCACTTAACACGAATTAAACCTAACGTTATTCTTTAATCTACAATATTACACAATATATCGCTTGTAAATGAACACCTTATTATCGCTATTTAAGATTTATTTATCGCTCTTAGAATATTCAATCTCGCACATAATATTTATCGCATTTATTTAAATCGCCAGTTAGATACTCCTCCCGATTATTTCGCACGATACCTATCGTTCCGACTGGCCACCTCTAGATTATTCTAGTTTTAAGGAGAAGGTTCTAGTCGCGTCGGGGCTTTTCCAGGTCTTCCTCGAATGTTGCGGATGTTTCCCGAAGATTGTAGATAATTGTAGGGGGTTTTAGATCCTACGATAGTATTGTGACATATTGCTAGGGATTCGGATAGTGCGCTATTTTTTCTGCTTGCCATTCCGTTACGGTATAAAGATTTTCTACACATGCGTCTAGACGACCGCATTGTCTATTTTTGTTATTTATTTGCCATTTCCACGCCAATTCACTTTCATACAGCACGTATCAGAAATAATGTAATTATTTATTATGACACAAAAATAGGCATTGGATCATCCTAACGTGCAGTTGTATATTGTAATTGAAAATTAAATTTTATAATTAAATATTGGCTAATAGAACATGAGAGTACTTAAAGCTGCAATAAAATTCACAATAATAATGAACTAACTGCTTTAGGTTACAAATAAAATTCATACAGAGGCTAGAATCTGTATGCTACATAGTATGTTTAATGGTATAATAACTCAGCGCATCAAATTATACCTTAGCTTTATAGCGGAAATATCAAGTTATTTATAATATTACATGTCATCATTACTGTATAAAATATTTAAAGCTGTAGTTGGACATATTGACACCTAACTATCGCTTTACGACATACAATTTTTTTAGTATTTCGCATGTATTTCATATGTAGATATTATATATCTAAAATATTTCATATGTAGATATTATAAATCTGATCAAAACTATACTGGAGGGAATGATAGAGGAAAATATTGCCAGAGGGCGCCCTCGCCGTGAATATCTTGAGCAAGTGTGCCAAGATATGAATTGTGCCTCCTACACAGAGCTGAAGGGGTTCGCCGGAGACCGAGCAGAATGGAGAAGAAGATGTACTTTGCTGCAAACCAATCCCGCGGATTGAAACCCAGTTAGGAAAGGATATTATATTTGAAGAGGGATTATTTTAATGTGAATCATCTGTTGCTATCCTTGCTTACCTTAGTCACTTATATTAATTAATTCAAGAAAGAGAAGAAGATGCAAGGATGAATAAGAAACAAAGCAACTAATTAAAGCGGTTGTAATTTTTTTTGTAATGTAGCAGATGTGAGGTTATGTATTGGTAAATTGGGCTGTTGTAGTTGTGCAGGTAGATAAAGGATGCTGAAGGTGCGTCATGTATTATGAGATCATGTCCATCTGAAAGAGACATGAGTCTAGATGGTTACGTGTGGCGCTGAAGGCATACTACGTGAATTGTTTGAATGCGCTTTCGTCTACTGTATAGGTGTATGTGACAAACGATGGCAGAACAGATGGAGATATAGGATGACCAGAGAAATACCCACAATTTATACTATCGATTTTATTGATGAGCAAATTGTACAATAACGGGATAATAATACGAAGCACGATAAAGTCTACGGCGGTCGGCAAAAGAGTGATGGTGGTACCGGAACGCGGCCGGGACATCGGCTCGCGGACGGCTGTCGTCCGTCGCATCAGGATTCTAATTGGTCGATTGACGTGGCCCGTACCTATCGAGCTTCTGATTGATTTCATCGTATTGATCGATGCAGGCGGCTTGAAACCACAACGGGCCTCGACCCACCATAGTAGTTTAGACTATTTGATCAGACTAGTCCAGTCGAATTGTGAAAATATCCCATTCAATGCCAGACGTCAAATAAAAATTTATTAAATAACCAAAATATTTTAATACCTACCTCATTCCTCATACCAAACCAAAATGAATCTCGCGAATAACACGAGTACAGATGTGAAACTGGCTTTTGCTTTTGTCTAATTCTTCTACTAATAGTAGCTTGTTGTGTAGTGATCATTTCGCTCGCTTAGTGATCTGGTGTTTAGTGGTTCGAGCCCCATTCCATGACTTCAGAAAGTTAGTCCTATTTTCATAGCATAAGCATTTAGCTTATTTTGGAAATAGTAAGAATATTGATGCATTCAGTTTTTGCATCTCTATTTTTTTTTTCAAAAAAAGGATATATAATATCATCACAAATATACTCATACTATATACCTATACTGCTATTTACATGATAACCAACTCATTCGCGCGTGCCACATGCCTGTACCGCTATAGCGGACGTTTCTTCATCTGTTGAACAGTTAATCAAGATATCTTAAACACAATCAGCGTAATTCACTCGTAATATGATCGTTTATCTCGCTATCGCATATAACATAGTACATTTTCCAAGACATATCGGCGACTGTATTTTCACCGCGCTCAGTCAGGATTCATTATTTATTTTACTGTTTTAGGCTTCGTTCTTACACCATGTTATGATGGTGCCTGAATGCTTATTTCATCATCAGATATTTAGAATTATAGCGGAAAAAAACAGAATTCTATAAATCTTTTGATATAGCGAGTATCTTAATTTAAAAAAAACTAGGTACCAAGCTCAGTATAAAAGACATTACTTATTTTTAACGTCACCCGGTTTCAATACCACTATGTCTTCATCAGGACGCAAATAAATTAATAGAATTTAATGTGTAAAGGATTCAAGTGTCGGGTACGAGCGTGGTATCATGTCGACATGACCAACGTAAATTTCTCCATCTGAAAATCTCTTGCTTTGAAGGAGAGGGCTTTGATTTTTTTTTTAATTAAGAACCTTTTTATCTAAAATTCTAAAAGATAAATAACTTTATAAAGCTTTGAAACATGCACTACTTTAGAATTTCAAATAAAAAGGTTCATTAATAAAAAAAACGAGCGAGCCTTACAGTAGTCGCATATGATGTGTAACATTTGACATCTCACAATTTAAAATTTAAATTGAGCAGCGACAGAAATCAACCTCAAAATTGAAAAAAGTTAAATATGGAAATATTTATTCAAATAATTATTCATCATTACTCACTTTCATTATTTATCAATGAAACTGCACTTTTTTACGATACTTATCATTAAAAATTCATTTATAAATACATTTATATTAATATATATTTTTTTATTCATTAGTAAATACATGTAAAAAAAATGCATGTGCATTTTTTTAATACCATATTTTGAACTGCACTGTGAACTGTCATTAAATAATTTTGTCGATGTCGATAAAACAGTGTTCATATTTAAGAATTTGGTCATTTGAACAATATTCAATCCGCATTGCTTTTTAAAAATGGAACAATGTTAATCAATTAAAAAGAGACTACATATAAGGTCGAATATTTTTTTTTACCCACCAGACTGCCGTGGCGAAATTAGATAACGTGCCATCCCCGGATATAGAATGGAAGTCTGTTGTTTCGAATGCCGGTAGCAGTTAAAATATTTTTTCGTTAATTTGATTTGTCTTTTTTAATTGATTATTAAAAATTGCTTTAATTTAAGAATCACAGAACTTCGTTCTGAAATTGCAACTTCACAATAATAATGTGTTTTCTTTAATATCATAAACATTTATTAATCCAGTACCAACCTCTAGGAAAATGGGTTGGTACTATCTGACAGCCAACTATATCACCGCGCGCGCTCATTGGTCAAATAAAATAGCGCGCTTCCCCGGCGTCTAGTTTCCTGTTACGCATTTCCATCCATTTTCACGAAATCACTCTCAAAGATTGCAGGAAAGCTAGAGGAAAGATATTACACATCAAAAATACAATCTAAGCTTTCTCTTGCAAAGTAACAGATTTGCAGATAGAGTACTTTACGCAGGGCCGGTCGATGAGGTATGTGGGATGGAGATTGACAGTAAAACATTAAAATGAGAAATATATTAAATAGTGGATTATTCGTTAAATTCAAGGATTGTAAAAAGTTTGCCTGATTTTTGAATTTAAAAATTATGTCTAACCGCAAAGTTAATACTAATCTAGTTAATGAGTGCAGGTATAGGCAAGTGTTTACTCTATACCTATTTCTCTACAAAATCGGTGCCTTTTTATATCTATATATATGGCTTTCTGTACATTACGTAATAATATATTGAAGGAAAGCAATTGAAGATATCTGTAGAATGTTCACCATTGCAGGTCAGAGGCTACGTTGCGTTGCCATTACTGCTGTCAAGTTACTCAGATGTTAGTTAATAATCTTAACTAAATAAGTGTCTCCCACGTTAAAACCAATCTTACATAATTCAGTATAACAGTAATTAACGCACTACCGAACTTCAAAATGATTAAAAAAATAATTGAATGCTAATTATTTTTCAATAATTTAATTAAACTCAGGTGTGTAATATTTGAGCATATACTTATGGGTCAGACAATTTTTTTTAATGATATTCAATTTATTTTTATTTAGGTTTAAAAAAATCATCGTCAGTGGCGTAACTGGCCCTGAATTCCTCAAGTAACCGTCGTCATTCCGATTTGTTCTTCACTATGTTCTTCTTATTATCTCGTATGATTTCTTACTTACTTACTCACCATCATGCCGTTTTCACACTTCCCGACACACAATTCACACCTCATCCACATTCACACATCTTCGCATGAAAGTTCGTTGATTTTTTCTATTTAAAAAAAATGTAAAATTACCCCATTCTGAGAAATGAATTAAACTCAAGCTCACCATTCCTGTACTCCTTATAGGTTAACATATTGAGAATCAGCATGGAGCGGAGCAAAGCAATGAATCAGGTAGATAGACGTGAATAATATTACAAATAAAATTAATGTAAAGTGGTGAAATGCGAAGAGTGTGTTTATTTATGAATCTTTTCTCTCCATTGCTCCAACTATGTTGACATTACCTCTAATTATATGTATATCCTTGATTCCAATCACTGAAGTATGTGTAACCAGGATTAAAAGAAAGAATGTCATGAACCAATCAGCAATGAAACATCACCAGGTCCAATTAGGCGAAGATCGACGGAACGCTAGCTTTTATTAGGTTATTATGATACGTAAGTTGTATTTTTACATAGACAGTTATTATTTTTATTGGATATTTGTAGTATGATGATAAAAACAGGGATTTGTCACACATCTAAGTGGCCCAATTTTTACTGCATTCAGTTTATCTCCCTTCCGCTTTTGCCAGCTCCAGGATTCACTTCCATAAATACCGTACAACAGTATCAGAATTATTTTGTGTACTGCTAGTCTTGTCTCGGCTGACATACATATTTCTATTAAAAATTGTTGTATTCAAAGCACCGTTCATCATTAATCATTACCTGCAGTCACTCTTCTCTCTATATATTTCTCTGTCTCCCTCTTCTATCAAATATACTTCCCAAATACACAATCTTATTTACTTGTTCCAAACATTTATTGCTTACTAATATTTCAAACGATGTCTTATTTTCCTTCTTCTTTAATACCCTCACTTTTGACAATACTGATCTTTTCTCTAAAGTCTCATAATTCTATTGTCAACGCTTTCAAATAATGTATTAAATTACGGTAATACGCGAACAAACTACCACAAAACTCATGAATGTCTAAAACACACAGGCTAGTAGATAATAAGTGCAGTGACTTTGTGGAAATATTCTATAACAGCTTGACTACTTTATAGAAAAATATCTTGTCGATTCTATAGTTTCTATATTTAAATCTGCTGATGTTTCACTGTTTTACTCATAGGTTTGTTGTCTCTTTAATTTTTTGGATCTTATAGTACTTTATTCCCCGTATACAAATTGCATTATTTTTTTTAAAGAGGACAACATAAATATTCGCCACCACTATCAGACAAGGAGCAAAACTACTGAGCCTATTAACGAAAAGTTCAAATTAGAAATAGGATCATTGCTTATTGTCTGTATAAAAAAACTCCAAAAAACAACTACGTATTCTCGTAGGATCACTTTGATATTTAATTTGAAATAATATAGTATTTTTACACGTCGTATCGTCTTGATTGGGTTTTGTATAAAAGCCGATAGTAACTCCCATAACTCAAGATCATTCGTATTTGAGGTGCATGAATTTATTTTGTTATATGGTGTTACATATTTAACGTATATATTTTTATACTATTAAATATCAAATTTCTTTTTTCATTAGTTCTCAATTAATTATTCAACTCCCGTTTTTTTATTTATAAATTTTGTTAATGTCTATACTTCCAAACTGAAAGCATCCTAGTCATAAAACTGTTCTGATTAAACACCCCTAAGTATACTTTTCAAATTTGGATCTGAATATTTGGTAGGTACTTACTACAAAGAAAGAAACACAAACATTCAAGACGACTTAAGATCTTATAAAGAATATTTGCAGTCAAGAATGACGGTGTTTGGATTCAATCGCACATTAGATAAAATATTTGGTCAACCCATCAAGAAATTAAAAATATTAGGTTCTCGGTATATTATTTTCCTTTCCAAGTTTAAGAATTTTCCGTGGCAGGATCTGACTGATGATTGACCATGCAATGTGATCCGTCAGCAGAAAGGTCATATACACAGGGCAGAATATCCAATAAAATTGAAACCAGGATATTCTTAAGGATACAACAACCACGATAGATGTGAGTGGAGAAAAATGAGGTGAGAAACATCTTTAACACATAGATTTTGAGTTGCCAGTGAAGAAATAAGGAGTTGTTCAGCGTTTTGAAAGACTTTTGAAAGACTCAGAGGTTATTAAGGATATGCGTGAAAAAAGAATTTTAGCGACAAAAAAAATATGTGTCTTTTAGTAAAATAAGTTAAAATAGAGTTATAAGAGGAAGGTTATGGATGGTACTTTTTGGCTACAGGATGAACTTATTCGCATACTTCTTTTCGAATAAATTGTAAAATAACTTCTTCAAAAATAGAAAAATAACTATGTGGTAATACTAAAAGTTAACTTATTTTATAAAATCAACAAGTTTTGTGACCAATGGTCACTTCATGAAATATTACATCCCCCCTCTTGTCCACATTGGCCCCGCCCCGCAAACCTATCCCTCCCCGCCACTCCACTCCCACGTAGTCATTAGTCTTAATTTAGTTAGTTTATTACTGAAGATGGTGCAGTAAGCACCCGAAACGTTTTATTTAAAACTTTTTAATTTAAGTCTTATATTGCGAAGTAAACAACGTTGTATTTAAAAAAAAATAATAATTAAAAAAACATTTAAAAAAAAATATACTTCATGAAGATTGGAAAAATTAAAATTAGTTTAAAATTACAGTGAGGCATTAAGTAATTTTATATTTATTTTATAAATATGTACAGAATAAAATGGTTCTAATCACATTGTACAATCTTTTATTTATTACATAAACTAAAACCTAAAAAACTAGAAATAAAATCAAGAAATTAGCTTATTTAATTCATTACTCCGACTATACGTAGGATAAGGGTTTTATGAAGGGTTATGGCGTGTCACTGCCTTGTAGATATTGGGGTAGATTACATAAATGCATTACTGATTATATTTAAAAAAAATTGAAATATACGTGACTTGAGTTAAACATCCAGGAATGAAACTGTACCTACCAAACTTTCATTCAAATATAATATAAGGGTATTTTAGAGATAAAATAATACTAGTTTTACACATTTTTGTGTAAATGAGTTTAAAATTTAATATTATTTTGTGACATTTAAGATTAATTGATAGATAATACACATTATGTAATGTATCTTGATGTGCGTGCGTACATGTGTTTGAGTGTGCGCCGGCTACGGGCGTGTCTTTTCAAACTTACTCGGGAAGACGGTCGCGAGATAAACCAAAGGTTGTATATTTTGGTATCCTTTTCGAAAGAATCATGTATAGCACGCCAGAGTATTTTTTAAGATTCCAGACCCTTAACTATGCGTTAAGAAAGAAATATCAAACATTAATTGTTAATATTGTGATTTATTCGATAGTTTCATAATATAATATTAAAAATATTTACAAAATATTTTGAGTTGAGTAGAATTTTTCAAACAGTTCAATATGGAAGAAAAATAAAATTATTCCCAAGATCTAAAAGAAGTGAGATTATTTGAAGCACAACTCTTCCGATACTCTATTTTATTTAACTTTTTGTATCTTCAAAAGAAAATATCTCATTTAAACTGTGTTAAAATTTGGTTGACCTATTAAAATTACTTAAAAAAGTAAAAGATCATTTACCTCTCCCATAAAAGCATGTATGTAGGTAGGTTTTTGTATGATTAAGCCATTCAGTGAGTTTTTTTAAATTCTTAATTGTTAACGAACATAAGTAGGTACATGTTTTTACTGAGGATTGTTTTGAACTGTGGGTGAGATGTAAGGTCAAATATTCACCTCGTTGAAGACACTTACTTCGGATATCATATTTTATTTTTGACAATTATGTCACAAACCGCTCTCCCCTCCTCCTTCCCATCTTCCCGTAAATTCAAAACCCGAAACCATATCCGTACTTTATCGCTCGACCTTAAATAACCACCAAATATCGACCGCTACTTCCGGAAGCATTCTCATCGGGTGATTGTCTAATTCGTCGACTTGGAGCTCATTCTCGTGTCGTATGGAGGAAAAAAGTTTGCGGCAGGAAAGTCGAGCTTCCCATTCTCTCCCATCTAGTATACAGTACACCTTAACGTTCCCATTTACCGCCTGATCTCTCTTTCCCTTTTCCTGTCATATTTAAAACTCCGCCCTTATCGATTCCGGCGATTTGCGTCCGAATCATCTACATTAATAAAAGTTTTCTAAAAATAATATATATAATCGTAATTAGATCAAGTGCGGGGTATAAAAGTCAAGACAGAAAAA
>JADDOH010012172.1:0-19777 GCA_016648135.1 Agrypnia vestita
TACGTAATATGTAATACGTAATATGTAATATGTAATATGTAATATGTAATATGTAATATGTAATATGTAATATGTAATATGTAATATGTAATATGTAATATGTAATATGTAATATGTAATATGTAATATGTAATATGCAATATGCAATATGCAATATGCAATATGCAATATGCAATATGCAATATGCAATATGCAATATGTAATATGTAATATGTAATATGTAATATGTAATATGTAATATGTAATATGTAATATGTAATATGTAATATGTAATATGTAATATGTAATATGTAATATGCAATATGCAATATGCAATATGCAATATGCAATATGCAATATGCAATATGTAATATGTAATATGTAATATGTAATATGTAATATGTAATATGTAATATGTAATATGTAATATGTAATATGTAATATGTAATATGTAATATGTAATATGTAATATGTAATATGTAATATGTAATATGTAATATGTAATATGTAATATGTAATATGTAATATGTAATATGTAATATGTAATATGTAATATGTAATATGTAATATGTAATATGTAATATGTAATATGTAATATGTAATAGAAATCAAGTCCTCGCATATTAAAGATTTATAATAAAACCATGTTTTTATAAATTATTTCTTTTTACACTTACACTTCTGCTCAAAAAATCGGCCTTGAGTGAAGGGTTATTACGTATTATGTCTCCGACAATTTTCTAAGGGAGTTGTTATTGTTTTTTAAAACTCAAACCAAAATAAACAAAGCAAAAATTCTGAGTTATAATAATGTTCGAAAATTAATCAAGGAAGTCATTTTGATTGAAGTCATTATTCTTTCCGAATTTCAGCGGAGAAATTATAATTTAATCGCAGCAATTTCCTCCCTTCTACAGAAGTACTAAAGGGAAGATTTATAAGGCTTTTATATAAGGCTTCCAGGAAGAAGATAAAAATATGCCTGAAAATGAAGTTAAAATGTAGTAAATATATATTTGATAAATTTTTCGAAGAATTTTCGCCTGATTTTTATATTAAATTATTTTATTTGAGATCGAATTCATGTTAAATTACTCGAAAGTATTCGAGGAAACCTAAATAAAATGATACATTATTAGAAGCTTGATGTTTCAGAATATTTTTTATTTATTTAATATATGGCACAAATACAATTCTTATATATTTACATATCTAATTGTCATTTAAAAAAAAATGCTTTATAGTCATGTAGACCTCGTCAGTGAAGAGAAGCTCTCGAGTCGGATGAGGGAGCTACAGTTTTTATTATTATATATAGGTACATATGCGAGTCATTTAATAATACGGTAATAAAGGTAATTTGATAATGAAGTATTTTGAAAAAAGTTATAGGTTTAAATGATTTATTTAATTAATAATATATATATAATTTTTATTACAATGATACCTAGAAAATGTTTATAATTCAATTTTTTTTGTATGTATATGCCTCACCAAAAAGAATTTTGATTCATGTGTGTGGTGAGGGATAACCACTTACAGGCATATAGGCAGTGTAATCTGATTTAATAAACGATGAGAAAGGTAATATACTATTTATCTAATATATCAAAATCTTAATTTATAATACAGTATATAGAATAAGCAGTCAAAAGAGGTATATGCACACAAGATGCAACCACAAAACATTTCACCATCATGCAAAATAAATTGAACAAATCAAATAATTGTTTAAGTATCTCCATCGATTCTAGGGAAGTACATCTTCCATGATATAAAATCTGGTGTTTACTATTCCTGCTATAATTTTATTTAATTACCGTTAGATTCTGTTGATAATTTATATTTAATTATAACGTGCTGTTACTGTTCTTCTCATATAAAGTTTTTAATATTTATTATCTTTATGTTCCGTTTCTATCAAGTGATCGGAAAATTCTGAAAAATTATAAACACAATCATAATGATAAGATAGATATGAATTTAAACAAATTTATGAATCAATTAGAAAAAGACAGAAAAATCAAATCGATGAAAAAATATTTTTACATCTGAAAACACAATTAATTGGATTTGTCCACTGCAGGATTAGTATTTAATAAATATAAATTATAGAAGTCTCACAGAGATGAAGCTTTTTACATTAGAAACGTGTATGGAATGTACGATGGCCCGGGGCTTACAACCTGTATTCGCTGGCTTAAAAGAATATTGCTTAAAAATTCAAATTAAAAATATAGAAGTATTATTACCAGCTGTGAAATCTATGTTTACTGTTCCATGAGAAGAGACTACAGATGTCTCTAGTCCTTTGAAATATTCGGATGATTCCTATTTGGAACATATACACAACTTTCAACAAAATTCTTACGATGGAATTGGTGAACGATGCATTGTGTAGAGTGATCTCTTAAGCCAGCTCATACAGGTTGCAAGCCCTGGACCATCGTGCAAAAGACTTCCATACACGCTTCTCACATAAATATCTTCGTCTCTGTGAGACTATAATTTATCACGATTAAAAAATATTTTAGCTGCCACCGGGATTCGAACACCGGACCTCCACCCTATTCGGGAGCGGTGCGTTATCCAGTTTCGCCACAGCGGCTTGGTACATCGACGGCAAAATATGAGAGACTTTGACGGTTTAATGGTTTTTATAAAAAAGTTCGTGGAGACATATAACCCGGGTCAATAGATGGCAGCATTTTTTGATGTGAAACATCTTTTCTCTCGCTTTTCTGTGGCAGTAATTTAGTGAAAATGGACGGAAATGCGTAACAGGAAATAAGACGCGCGCATTTTCATTTGAGCAATGAGCGTGTGCTGCGCGAGCGCGATGGGGAAAAAAATCATCATCTATAAACCAATCAATGTCCAGCAAATGCCATCACGGCGAAGACGCACATTTCCAACAGTCAAGGCTTCTGATTTTGTATATATGCTGCACGGCTGGTGTCGAGGGTGTGGATGTTGTAATTTATATATATTTTGGCTTACATCTTCGAAACTATCTAATAAATACTATTTTTTTTTAACATTAATGTAAACAATAACTACCCTTGATGATTTACATTTTCAAATTTTATGTAATTTATTTGATTATTTTTAAATATTTATTCGAAGTTTTCGTACAATATGTATGGCGGCACACTACCGCCATCTATGAAAATAAATAAAAATATATAATTGACCAAACACATTTCAAAATAAAAATACGATAATTACCTATTGCGTCAAAATTCAATAATAAATAAGTGCATATACATTATCATTACTTGTATTTACTAATTAATAAATATATAGGTAGGTATTAGCTTTTTTATATTTTTATGTTAATTTCTGTTGCTGCTCAATTGATATTTTTGATTGTGAGAGGTCAACGCTCGATTTGTTTATTTTTGATGGCTGGCTGGCTCACCTGTAGGCCACCATGTACTCCTTGAAGGAGCTCACGCCCACCAGGTCCAGCCCCTCCCTCATCTCCATGTACATGTCGAACCGCTCGTGCTGGGCGAAGAACCTGGAGCGCTGGTCTTCAAACTCTGGAAGAATCAAAATTCCTACTTTGTGTAAATGGGATTTTTTTAAAAATTGAGATGCGAACACGGAATACGTGTCACATAAATATTCTTGCTATTTTCAAACTAAGCTAAACGCTTGTGCTATGAAAATAAGACTAACTTGCTGTTTAAGTCTGTGTTGTAAGTCTGGAGTGAGGTTCGAACCCGCGACCTTTGGATCACGAGGCGAGTGTCCTAATAACAATACCAACTAGCTACTAAATGTTTTTCTAAAAATCTAAATACGACATCAAAATCATAAAAAAATGACGAAAATGAAATGAATTATTGCAGTCTTACAGAGACACATACGTGTACGAATGTCTCTTATATGATGGCCTAGGGCTTATAACCTGTGCGAAAAACCTGTATGAGCTGGCTTAAGTGATCATTCTGCACAATGCAACGTTCAACAATTCCATCGTAAGATATAGAAGTATCATAACCAGCTGCGAAATCTATGCATACTGTTTCATGAGAAAGGACTACAGATGTCTCTAGCAAAATCCAATCAAATATAAGGAAGTTTCCTAGGATTGGAAAAACTTTAAAAAATTTGATACAGTATGGATATTCTTACGATGGAATTGGTGGATGTTGCGCTATGTAGAGTGATCACTTAAGCCAGCTAATACAGGTAGTAAGCCCTGGGCCATCGTATAGGAGACTTCAAAACAAGTTTCTCATATAAAAGCTTCGACTCTGTGAGACATCTATAATTCATCTGTATTAAATAATAATCCCGCAGTGGACAAACCCAGTTATACAAAAATATTGTCAAAATATTAAATCATTTTATATCTAAATATACAAATTTTGTTGTCCGTCTGTCAGTCCGTAACTTAAGTTACTGTAATGATCGTTCAACGTTTTGTAAAAAAATAAGTCAGAAATATTAAAAAAAAAACTAACTTTGATATAGCATATACTCCATGGCTGCCTGAACATTTTCGAAATTGAAGAATATAGTCCTGTGAGGTTATTAATGTTTTCCAAATAACACTTTAGAAAAAGTATATCGTATAATTGTGCCTTTAAAATAATATCATTCCTCAGATGTTGTAAAACTCATTACAATAAATGTTTCATGATTGATTAAGAGGTGGATTCAATATATTATATCTTTTAGAAAGGTCGAAATAACTTCAAAAAGTCGAGAAATCAAATGAAACGATTAATGATTTTCCTATCAATAAACATCTCAAACTTCGCAGGCTCACCGCTGGCGGCCTCTATGTTGGAGAAGGCGAAGCCCTTGCTGAAGCGGATCTTCGTGATTGGTCCCCTGGAGTCCAGGATCAGGTTCCTGGAGACGTCCTTGAAGCCGCAGTACGCGTGCGCGAAGGTGGCCGAGGCGCTGTGCGAGTTGACGCGCTCGAAGTAAACCTGAAAAATGAATAAAACAGTCAATAACTGTAATGCATCTGGATGAACGTCTGTCCGAATGGATGAGAGAGACGGACAGTGTGAGAGAGCGAATGGGTCTAAATTAAGAGGTGCCACATTGACGCGATCTCTTACCACTCAGCTACAACTTCGGTAACAACTTGTTCCCTACCCGAATACCGCAATATTGTCGCGTGAGCTCCTTTAAAAAAAATATCTTGAAGCGAAACAGCTCTGGATTCCCGAGTACCTACAAAATTCTCCTCCTAACGCTAAGGACGAGAACATCACAATAATATATCCACGAATAATGTACATATTTTTAGAAAATTATACAGGGTGTTTCGTAGCTAGTAGCAAAAACTACGAGAGAAACTTCCTTATTCCATTTTGTACAGAAAATATTATTTGAAATGTCCACAGTTACGGCGGTAAGCGGTATCAAAATTTGCATTATTTTTGCAATATTTCTGGCTTTTTTCATTCAATGCATTATGAAAAGAACTGAAGGGGTAGTCATCTTTTTTTAATGTTTATAGCGTATATGTTTATTTCACAGAATTTGAAAAACTATCTATTAGAAACAAGCCAACATAATAGAGACCTTAAAGATAATTTAAAAATATTAAAAAAAAAAATCCCTTTATAATAAATGTAATATAATTAATAACCAATTGAATTATACGAACAGCCTATTATTTCATATATTCCTCATTTCAATATCTCCCGGTCAAACCTCACCTCAAACCTCCGCCAAACTTTTGAATTATTTATATTTTTAGTTATGGAACAGTTATTGTGCGCCCGTCCAGACGAAGGTACAGTGGTTTAGAAACAGGTAGGTGTTAAAAAAAATCTTCGCGATTTATACATATTTTAGTTACTTAGATGAAGGGAAGATATCTGTTGGAGTTGGGGTTCGGAAAATAAGGGCGAAGGGGGAGGTCGAAACACGTATTGAAAAAAGTTGTGGAGTGCTCTAGTCGTAGTTTTCGTGACAAAGTTGCAATTTTAATCGTCCATTTTATAAGCGGGGTTTTTTGATGAAAAAATTATTTTACGTAACATAATTTTTATTGCATTCAATGTCGTGTCCTCAATTTGATAAAAATTGTTAAAATTCGATCTTATGTTAGAAATGAAGATGCTTAAAAACACTTTAACATACAGAATTTAAGTTTTTGTAGAAATATAGTGGACTCTGTAATGTTATTTAGAATCGCACACAACTTAGTTGATACTGCAGATCTCCTTCAATGTCTATCGTTCCACATCCCAAATCGTAACAGCAGGCAGTCACCTACTTTTCATCTCCCTCTTTGGAATATCAATTCTAAACAAAAATCATTCATCTACAGTTCCACAAATTCATTTAACGTAAATTATAACCACATAGACATTTTTAACTCAACTATTCGGGACATTCAACGAAAATTAACTTTATAACCGCACCCTAACTAATTGACTTAATTTATATAGTTGTTGAAAGAGAAGAGGTGTCGATAAATGTTGTTTTGAGTGGCGTCGCTATCAAACAAGTGAAAGAATTCACGTATTTGGGTAGCTAAATTTCCCAAGACGGCCGCTCCGAGGCTGACATCATAAGCAGAATACAACAGGCAAGAGTCGCTGGAGTGTGCTGATGTATGGCAGCGAAACATGGACCATCGGCCAGAGCATGTCCGGGAGGCTAGCGGCCTTTGAGATGTGGTGCTACAGACGCATGGCGAGGATCCAAAACGACGAGGTGTTGAGCAGGGTGGGCGAAAAGAGGCGGCTCCTTAACAGAATCGCCCAACAGCGAGCAATTTGGATAGACCATAATATAAGGCATCCGGGCCTGCTTTTAACTATCTTTGAGAGAAATGTTGAAGGCAACTATCGTAGAGGCCGCCCGAGATTAAGCTACGTAGACCAGATTATCGGAGATGTGCGCTGTAGCACCTACCAAGGGATGAAGAGGCTGGCAGGTGACAGAGAGGAGTGGAGAGGGCGAGTGCTTGTTGAGACCAATCCTAGGATTGCGACCCAAAAAAAAAAAAATATTCCCATATTTTTTTCCTTTATCCTAATCCTACATCACTTTGCTAATATCTTTAATAATGTATCTTAAATGGAAAGTTTATAATTGGCATAATTTACTATTTCTTATCTCTTGTAGGTATGTTAATTTACGGTTTGCTGTCAACTTTTCCTAAAATAAATAAATAAAGATATATTTTCTGGGATATCGGTACAGCAGGTAAGATACCCCTGAATATTTTTCACCTCTTCGATAGCAACAGAAAAAAGCTTTGAGTCAGGTGGCACAACTTAATTTCCGTTGTTATCGTTCCATTATCGTAATGTTTACTCTCTCCACATACCTACGTTTCGAAGTCGGTCAGTAAAATACTGAATTCCGTTCGGTTATAATTATCAATAAGCAACGTCAAGGTGTCTTCTCGTCAATAATATCGACTGAAATGTCATTCCTGAAATTGTACTGAAATTTTTACTTCGATTAAACGAAATTTTGTTTCGTTTATTTTGTATGAAAGTTTGCCCGATTGAAGAAAAATCGTTATTTTGGAATTTTTGATACTTGCAAAGAGATTTGATGTCTAAATGAATAGTTTGTAATGGCTAACTCATGTGAGGTACCCGCGTGTATCAGTGTTGAAAATATTAATGAAAATGTGTGTAAAATAGCATCTAAAAAGCAAAAAAGCCTATATTCGCTTTTTACCTTGAATCTACGCTTTTTACGTATTTAATTTTTGATACTTACAAAGAGATTTGACCTCTAAATAAACAGTATATAACAGACTAACTCACGTGAGGTACCGGCGTCTAGTTGTGTTGAAAATGTGAATGAAAATATGTGTAAAATAGCACATAAAGAGCGAAAAAGACTATATTCGCTTTTTACCTTGTATCTACGCTTTTTACCTATTTAATTTTTGATATATGCAAAGAGATTTGACCTCTAAATAAACAGTTTGTAACGGAAGTATCCACAACACTAGACAATTATATTCCTGCACAATTGACGACAAATATATCTGTGGGCGAAAGGAACAACCGAATAAGTTTTTAAATTTATTGACGTTCGATAAAATCAAGTTATGAGTAATCAACCATTCAATGTACAGCCACTTAAAACGAATTAAACTGAACGCTTTTCTCTCAATTACACTATTTCGCAGTATATCACTCATAAATGAACATTATCCCTGGGTAACGCGTAACATTCACTAGACCAATCCGTTCTCGATTCTCGCTCGTAGTATTAATCGCATTTATTTTCAACGCCAATAAGGTACTTCGCTCGATTATTCGCTTTATTTATCGCTTCGCAATTCATGACTGGCCACACTGGATTTCGCACTGAGCAAACTGTAAAATAAGCGAACTTTTGAGCCGCGGCCTAGTTCCATATTTATACGCGAAAATGCTAGTATTTTCGTATCAATTAATGATTAAATAATTTTTTAATGTACACAGTCACTTAACACTATTAAATTCAATGCTTTTCTTTAAATTAAACTGTTTCGTAATTTATCACTTGTGAATAGACAATTTTTATCGCTTTAACACTTTATTCAGTATTCTCTAGAATATTTCATCCAGTTTCCGCAAGTATTCGCTTCGGTTTATTTTTTCAGATTATTCGCTGTCGAATTATCGCTCGCTTGGCCACCCTGGCCTCCGCATCCCGCGGCTGTCTTCACGTTGATCTCCTGTCAAGCGCGCTAAAAGAAAAATTACCCGCGCGCGGCCTGGCCCGTATTTATATCTGAACAAAGCTGGGATCGAACCTTCTAGGCCTTCCCAGTATTTAGGAGAACTTTCTCGTGGCTTCCAGGCTTTTACAGATTTTTATCGATGCTTCCCGAAAGCCGTAGATTACGCTAGGCCGTTCTGGAGTCTTCGATAGTGTTGTGACAACTTCAAACAACTGTCACTTGACAGGAGTGCGTGATTCTTTCTAGCCTCGTTTTTTTGTATTTTGTATCCAGTATTTTGCAAGTGTCTTATTATTATTATTATTAATAATAGAAAAATATATTGTTGAAAATTATAAGCAGCATTGATTTTACTTGATGAATTGATATATTTTTTAAAATAAGCTAATCCTAAACATCAGGCGCGTGCAGTGGGAACATTAAAGCATGACTTTTTTGTAAACGTGTATTTGGAAAAAAAAATCAAATATTTATGCTACAGATTTTTATGATATGTTAAACAACATATTATAACATATTATATTTCTATAACAATTGTGATAGAAATATTACAAAATATATGTTGTATTCCGATTTTTTCCCCAAATAATTGGTTACGTAAAAGTCATTCTGCAATGTTCCCACTGCACGCCCCTGCTAATAAATGTTGAATTTTTTGCGTTTGCAAAATCATTATTTTTGTCAATTTGTTTGTAATTCTTTATGATACAGTATTTTTAAAATATACATGCAGAAATTAAGAAAACAAAATGTTTTATACGAATTAATTCGGTTGAGAAAAGGTAAGGGGTTTTGTTTTCTTTTCTGCAATTGATTTGCCCATTTGCATCGTAAATATTTCCCGACCACTTAGAGCTCCAGATAAAGCCTGAATGGTGCTCCGCAGAGCCTCGAAGCCTTCCATTCAAAAGGAGTGGGCGTGGGTAGGAAAGACGCCTGTCAAGATGCAGTACCTCAATTATTCATAATGTACAAATATAATACATACAAACTGTTAAAGATTAACATCAATCAATATTTCATAAAAAAAGAAATAATTTGAATTTGTAAATATTGTCACGATATCGTGTTTAAATGCATATTTCAGCTACCAACGGCATTCTGTTTTATAATTACGTTATTTATTGGTACAATTCAAACTTTGGAATTTTTATTTAAAAATAAAAATTAATGCGTTTTTATTAAAAAAATAACTTTTATTTAGTCAGTAAAGCTTCAAAATACGGGAATAAATAGAATATACTGTTTAAAAAACATATTCTTCGAACAGTTAATATGTGCGAGTACGGCAAAAAAGGCTAATGTGTACAAAAAGTTGACAATTAAATATCGATTAATATGCTTAAATATATATTTTTTACAAATGTGCTTAAAAAATCGAGTTTTACCTAATTATATTAATTTAAAGTTTAAAACATCTTCATATACGGCGAAGAAAGCAAAAGTGTTTTGGTTAAAAGAGGATTTAAAAAATGTTTTTAAGAAACGGAACGTCATTAAACTCCAACTCAAATTCCTACATATGGAATTAGCAAGTGCATTACATCCAATAGAATGGGACTTATTTGATGATCAGGTTAGACTCATTGCAAGTATAAAAGCAAACAAAAAGAAAATAGACTTAGATAAAAAAATTAAAAATTTGTGCCATAATTATAACTCAAAAGAAATTGTAGAAGTGCCAAAATGTAAAAATAATCAGAATAAATTTCATAATCGAGTGATAAACTTATCTAATCATGAGTTTGCGGAGGAAGAGTTAAAATTATTAAATAAAGGACTTAATCACAATTTACATTACAACACTAATAATAATAACAATAAAAAAGAACTAGAGATGCTAGCAGTGGATTTGGATAATGCATTAAGTAAACAACCTAAATTGTACCATTATAGATGTGCAGAAGTCATAATAAATAGAAACAATACAGTACCAAATAACAATAAACATCAAATATTTAATTCTAACTTGAAACTAGTGAAGAACATTAAGAAAACAGTGAAAGAAAAAGACCTTATTGTTACAAAAGCAGATAAAGGAAACAGTGTGATCATTATGAACAAAGCGGACTATATAACAAAAACTATGGATTTTTTACAAGGAGCCAATTTTGAAGTAATTAAGAAGAACCCCATTAATAAGTGCCAAGAATTTGTTAAAGAAGCTGTGAAACATTGTAAGAGTGACATTTTTGTGAATTTGAAAAACAACAACAATCTTATTTTAAGTAACCCACAAATACCAAAACTGTATAGCCTTTTAAAAATACATAAATTAAACAAGCCTATTAGGCCGGTAGTGTCTAATTGTAATGCGCCAACTTATAAATTGGCATCAGCAATTAATAAAGTAATTATGACGTCTAATGTTTTCCAACCAACATACACGGTTAAGAATTCTTTAGAATTAGTTAATTGTCTACAAGATCTAGAAATTCCAAACCACGCTTTATTGGTATCCTTTGATGTAATCAATTTATTCCCGAGCATTCCGATTGAAGAAAGTAAAACAATTATCACTAATTTGTTAAATTCTTCAAATTTGACAAAATACCTAGTTTATGATTTGACATTATTATTTGATGTCATATTTAAACAAAACTATTTTCAATTCAATAACATAATATTTAAACAGAAAGATGGCTTAGCGATGGGAAGTAGCACAAGCCCTTTAATTGCAGATATTTTCGTTAATAATTTAGAACAAAGAATTTTTAATAGTGGTGCACTTTTATTAAAAAATGTATTTTGTTGGAAAAGATATGTTATATATAAAAACATGTAGATTTTTTGATCTAATAAAGTGGTGAAAACAAAGTAATTTGTGTTTTATTTTAATAATAATGTCACCACAAAGTTCAAGCCTTCATACAGAAGAAGAAAACATATTCTTCGAACAGTTAAAATCATCTCTTTATATAAATAAAAAGCGTTTTAAAATCAACAAAAAATTCAACTAATTTAAAACATTATAACTTTATTAATATTGAATATTTCTTAATTTCCTTAATAAAAATTCCAGATAATGAAGTATACTTTATATGTATTAAAAAACATATTATGTGTACTTACATATAAATATTAAATTAAAAATTTGCGCCGTCTAGGACACTAAAAACGATTTTTTTGACCGCGGCCTGTCGGTTAATGCTTATATATTCTTAATTATTGTAAACAATTTTCAGTTTCGTAAACATTTTCGTAAAAAATGCCGAAATATGCATTTGCAGTGAATGTCCAGCCTTAAGACAAACGACACACTTAAAATTAATTAACTTTTTATTTATTCACCAAAGTCAATGGACACGAATTTATCGAATCGAAGCACTTTATTTTGCACTAAATCATCACTAGTTACCCGTTCGTTGAACACTTTATTCACTAGAAGTTCTGATCCACGTCGTTTCTATCACTATGATCACTATGGAACACTTCTCACACATCGGTAGGTACTTTATCGCTGATCAGTGCGGATGCACGGAAATCGCCCTTCCGTAACTCGACTGAGCTGTTCCGTGCGGCGCGTATATAGTCATGATCGCCAATAGGAGTTGGCACTACAAGAATAAGAAGAACATCATACCAAGTCTTTCGCGGAAGTCCTCTATTCCTGCTGCCTTCAACACTCACCTTATGTATTTTCTTTTCTATCCTTTCACGGTTCTTTAATGTATCTACTACGTTACAGCCAGCGTTACATTCACTTTTAATTTGTTCAATATCTATCCTATACAAAATTTTTTCACACATTCCAACCATATTTCCACCACTTGCGAGCCCAGATCGCCAAAATGGTCGCCGACGGATAAGAGATGGCACTAAAAGAAGAAGAAGAAGAAGAGGTAGAAGAATAAAAAGTTGATTCAGAACCTATACGGTTCTTGAATAAGTTGAATTACAAATACTCAAGTAGTAGATATTTAGTACTAGGTACCTAGTATCTACCAATCAGTATTCAGTATTAATTGACTCCTTTATATATAACTCGTATCAGTATATATCTATACTACTATATATACTATAATATATGTATCAAATATATATCAAATTACACAGTTTTCTTTCAACATACAACTGACAATAACGGAATTTCCAACAATAATAGAAGAATTACCAGGTCACAAAGTAAATTCAGCAATTAGGCTTTACTTGGATCTCGACTTCTGGAGTGAACGGGTGTGCTTGCCATCAATTCAAAACAGAACTCGAAATACAAGGCGCAAAAATCCCTTTGAAAATGGCCAGTGCTATCTGTCTGAAACGTTGGGTACAATATAACAGTCTTTCTAGACTGCAATACGCGGGTTATCCTAGAAAATAATCCTTCATCTTTTACCCGCGAAAATCTTAATATTAACATATATATATACATATATAATAAAATTAAAAATTAATCAGTTTTTTATAAGAATGCAAAAGAATATTTCTTCTGTGAAGTGAGATTAATGTATAAAAAGTCAGCTTCGGATGCATCATTAGTTTTAAATTTTCGCTGCTAGGTAGCCACGGTTAGATCACCGTAATTCAAACGCCCGCTAAAACCAGCGCGCTCGATATAAACGACCGCCATTTTTTTATACGCACGTTGACGCGTTCATATTTTCCCTCGAATTTACGTTTCCCGCTGATTCGATCAGCTGATGCGGCGGATATTTTGCGCGGGTAATTTGATAACGACGCTGCCCCCTCCTCCCCACTCCCCCCTCCCACGCCTAATCGCAGAGATTGTTTTTATGAACTAGGCTAATCAATTTAAAAGTAGGTACCTACATTAAGGGTGTGAATAAATTTTAGTAATGTAAAAAAATGATCGAAAAGTAATATTTACATTAGTTATGATCGGTAAAAATTAAGTACTTTTACTACATTTTTGGGCCGTGAGAACAACGCCACCTAGCGTAGCGTAGCATCTTGGTAGCGGTAGTGATGGAAATTGTTACATATAGACGTACCGGCGAATTTGGAACTAAAACCCGCCCCGCCCGCACCCGGCGGTAACCCCTCGCCCTGTCATTCAGTTCATTCTCGTCTTTGAGCGCGAGCTGTGACATCTTGATTACCAATATACACTGAATTATTATGTCCAAAACATCCTAAACGGTCCGGGATGGTACAAGAACAATTGCCAATGAAGTATTAAAGTTTTGCGAAGCTGAAAAGCGAATAGTGGACCGATATTACCGTCTGACAGTTTGACAGATAGAACGGCCGCCGTCACTGCATGGTTTCTTTAGTGCTGCCCGACCAAATTTCTGTATTTAATACGACACCGGTCACCGGACATTCTGTACGTTACGTATTGTGTAATAAATTTACACCCTGACAACTTCTGTTATGCGACAGCGACGCCCTCCCTCGCACGCCAAGTTATAGTGGTACGTCTATAATGACTGATCAGAATATCAAGGTACGACCTCAGTTATAAAGATAGTTTTAGAGACATCGCCAATTTTATGAATTTCTTAAAAATCGACAGCAAATATCAGTTATTGAGTGCCACGGCTGCGAAATTACACATTCCAAGATGTGTAATTTTTATTACGAGAACTGAATAACTCTGCTACCGATCGTAGTCTAAAATAAAACTAATAGAGACCTAACCTAACCTTGGGAAATAAACAATTTTGTTCTGATTCAAGAGTTATTCTTTTTATTAGCTAACTTCATTCTTCACACTGTAAAAAACGTACCACGCTATTCCGGCAAGTTAAATTAAAAAAATGCTCATTAAGTTTCGTTTTTAAAATGATATTTATATTTGCTTTATTTGACTTTAGATGTTACAAGTTTACTGCAAAGTTGGTTAAGAAAGTATAAATTAATTTATAGTTAGCTACAAACAATATTAAAGTAAAATAAATGTAAGCGACTGAATATTAAAAATATTATAGATGAAAAATGATCCTTCCATAACCGCAAATGTACATGAAATTTTCTTGTCAATGTTAATAAAAAATACAAGATGTATGGTAGCTAGTAGCAAAAACTTTGAGGTGGTCTTCTTCCTTCAATTTTGAGTAGAAAATATTATTTACAATTTGAGTGAAATGATATGGGCCAAGGAAGTAAGCGACATCGCATTTAATTTTTCAATATTTTTGTTCTATCTTCGATAAAAAGTTAGAGTGTCATGAAAGTAACTTATATCGAATGCTATAAATTCATTCACTTTGATGCAAGTCAAATAAAATTGATCAAGGTGTATTATAGATGTTTCACAGAGACGAAGCTATATTTTATTTTATTTTTTACGTAACATTCACCAAATATTTGATAGAAGTGATAGTCTATCATGTTAAAGTTAAATTGTGTAAAATGATTGTTTAAGCCATCCGTACGACACGCCGTTAGCCCTATGAAGACCCAAAAAGATTTCCATATATACTTTCCCATATTAAAAAAATGTAACTTCGTCTCTATGAGACAATTATAATATATCTTGATTAATGGTGTAACCCTGGGGATAAAATCCAGTATTGTATTATACTAAAAGATTCAAATAAAATTAAAAAAAAACAGTGCAGAAATTTGAACCATATATCTATTTCATGGTTTTAATAATTTTATCGGATCGAATGAATTTTCAATATTCTGTATAAATTATTTTCTTGATTGTTTAAGGTTTTACAAAAGATAAAAAATATTGAAAACAATGTATATATATTGTTGTTGCTTATTTTTCATACTCTCACCTATTATTTCAACGAGTGTAAGGAATATTTTTTATTCAAAATTGAGTAAACAGGACTCGCCCGAAATTTTTGCGGCTAGCTACGAGATACCCTGTATAAAAAATATTCATAAATATCCTCTTCGAATTTGCTTCCATAAATCATTCCATTTTTCTTTCTTTACAAGTTGTTTCGATCCTGTACTCCTTGTCAATACCACATGACACCACACAAAGTCGTAACACAAAAAATCTGGCTGAGAAAGAATTACAAGTAGTCATGAGTTACCCGCATTGAAAATAAAAACACGAATAAAATACGCGAAAACGTATCAATCATATAAATACGTTACTCTTAGATTTTATTTGATTTATCTATATATTTTCTTTTAAATTAATCAATACCACCATGGAAACCTACACGAACGGGTTAAGAGGGATGACGAGATCTCAATTATAATAATTTCGTTTCTGTCCATCCGACCGTCCGTCTGTCTGCCTGTCCCAGTAACATCGTGTAACCAATTAATGTATATTATAGATGTCTCACAGAGACGAAACTGTAGTTTTTTATGGGAAAGTAGGTATAGAAGTCTTTATTTTTTTGGGTGTACATAGGACTTATGACCTATCTTATCGTTGGCTTAAGTGATCACTTTACACAATGTAACATTCGCCATTTCCACCCATGATAGAATATACCATGCCTACTAATTTTTGGAAGTTGTATATATTTGAATTACATGCCACACTTCATATATGCATTATAACAACCTTTCCATGCGGCCTGTATAAAGCCATTTTCATTCTTCTAAATCCCCACAGATGTCGTTAATTCCACTAAATGTGACTCTCATTTAGTTACATTAACGACTTCGTGTAACGTCCGTTACTTCTTTATAGTAATTTTTTTCTTTTTTCTTTTTTCCCACATCTTTCATAAAAAACCTTTGTTTTTTCATTTTTACGTAATATTTTTCATTCTTTTCTTTTTTCCCCTTTTTTTCTTTACAGTAAAAAAATCTTTTTTTAAATTTAATTTCTTTTTTTTTCGTTATAAGTATTAAAAATGTACATATTTTTCTTTTTTTTTTCTTTTATTTTTTGTATGAAAATAACTTATTCCTTAGGAACCGACATGTTAAAGTACCGTCATTTGTGACGGGTTACAGCTAGTCAATAGTGTTATTAACTCTAACCCAGCCGTACTCAATCTTTTTTTCCTTCGGGCAACATGCGTAATATGTTTGTTAAGTTATGACGTTCGCGAAATTATACCGATATTACGGAAAAAAAATCATATTGGGAAAAACAGAATCAAACGTAATTTCGTTGTCTGTCCGTAACTTCGTTTAACGTTGGTAATTTTGTTAGAATTCACGGTTAAAAAACCAAATTAAACTGTCGGAGACGGGGCTTGAACCCCGGGCCAGCAAACCCGAACCGGTCGCTCTGCGCGTGTTTCTACGGCCGCTTCTCCGTAGACCACCAAAAATATACTATAAATATACAAGGTTATTAGGAAAACATTAATAACCTCGCAAAACTATATTTCGGCCCTAATTATGAGTCGAAAATGTTCAAGCAGCCATGACCTCATATCAATAGTTATGGAATTATGCAATATCAAAGTTTGCATTTTTGGAATTTTTGAATGTTGTACATATTGTGTAAAGTGATCACTTAAGTCAACTCAGACAGGACATATGCCCCGGTACACTCTATAAAGATTTCCATACACATTTCCCATATAAATTTTAATCGTCTCAACAACAATGTCCGTCACTTACGCTATTAGATGGCTCAAATAATAATGAGGTGTAATATAATAATGAGGTATAAGAAGAAAAAAATAATTCTCTATTTAACAATGTCCGTTACTAACGTTATCAAGACGCTACGGTACTCTAGATAGCGCTGTTCTCACAGCCTCAACAGGAGGCCTAAATATACATAGTAAAAGCACGTCACTTTTAACTAATGTATAGCTTCTAACTAATGTATAGCTGAAATTCAAATTACGTATTTTCGACGGGTTATAGGTACGATGATAATATTATTTGAAAGTGTATAGCAAGTTACGCAACAATATTATTTGAGGATATGATAACAATTATTATTAGGAAATACGTAATTGCATTTATGTTTATACAGAACTCAATTTATACAGCCAATTTTGAATAAGTTTACTTAAACTTTGAAATCGATTGTTTAAACAATGTACCACCATCTTGAATTTGCACAGTTTGCATTTGAAAATGGATTATTTTAACAAATTGTTGAGTTAGGTTACTTTGGTTTAATTAACGTGCGTCTGCTCCGTTTTATTAATTTAAAAATAAGCTGAAAAAAATTATGTTTAAGAACGATCAAATGCGAAACTAATAAATTCGTCATAAATGAAATTGAAAATGGTGAAATTTTGATCTAATTTTAGTCTATATGTCCTGATGGAAATAGCGTGGAAGTCGCATTGACCAAGAAGTTCCAATCGGAAGCTAAAGTATAAGTACATATCGCAACGAAGAAAACACTGTTAATAATTACATATTGGTTAAAAAAATGAACTAAATATTTTTGCGTGTATTTAAACTCAGTGTCAATTATTTAATAAAAGAGTAGCATTGTTGAAATCGATTATTATTACTCCCTTTATATTAACTCGTCTTCTTATCTGACAAAAAACTTTGGATCCATTTTAAATCCCTTACCCGTGATCCAATAGAGCTGAAACTTTGCAAGCAGACTCGTGGCGACGATCAAGAAGATCTATCAAATTTGGTTAAAAAAATTAATAAATTTTTGGATTTTTCAAATTTTGAATGGTTTTTTCATACAAATTATTAAGTTTTATGAAAATATTTCAACGCGTCTGATGGACGCGAAACGTGATTATAGTATAATTTTGGATTTTTGGAAATTTTTTATTACTCCCTTTCGTAGCTTCGCCCGACTCGAGCCCAACGCGCGGGGTAAGCGCCAAACTTGTTTCAACTAGAAAATGAGAAAGGGAGTATAATTGAAACTTGGTTTTTATGGGTTACTTTTTTATTTCATTAATAACAAATTCCATAACTAAAAATTCAATCTGTTACTGTTTATGTATTTAGTTTATGGTAGACAGACAAAATTTCCAGTTTATAATTAAAAGGTCTTTATACCTTTGATAAATATTGTAATGAAATGAATACTGAATACTGACAACAATATGAACGAATTCTCTCGAATATTGCATAACACTATGCACGCACGCACACTACTTTGGATCGTCTAGAACAAGTCTCTCGTAATCTATGGAAAGATCCACAAGTCTCTAGAAACGTCTTGAAGAAATCTACCAATAAATACAACGACGTCACGCAACGCAGGATCAGTCATACGTGGCGATAACGTGTGCAACATCCCAGCGACAGAACCGTAGCGAAAACCAATGCGATCAGTCATTCGTAACGGTGATATTACAACACGCGATATTAGTCTCAGAGCGAGCGCGATGGGACCAGCGTTAATGATGCCAGAGGTAATAAAAAAATATCTTTCTACATTCGTGCGAACATTGAACGGAGCTCACTAGAACGTGATCAAAGCAACAGAAATAGCATTAATTTTTGTAAATTAAGGAACAGTGCAATAATAAGTGAGTGAAATATTTTGGAGACATTTAGTGACTATAAAATTAAGAACGGTACTTCAATTTAACTCGTAGCCTTTCTTTGGTAATAAATTAAAATTAAAATTGTTCTATTTTTTTCAATTGCCTCCCAAAACCACGTCCCGTGACAATATTAACAAGAATATTTCACAACGGAAAAATGTTTTTTTAAAAAACTTGCTCTACAAGAGAAAAAATTCTTAGAACACATGTTGGAGATTCTGCTGCCAGAGGGAAATATCCTTAGAAAACATATTGAAGGCTCCAGGATTATGTTGTTATGGAAACATCATAGTAAGAGATATAGGTAGGTGCTCTATTCAATAGATAGATACACCACTATGCCAGTGGCGTGCAGTGCATATAAGCAAAATAGCGTTGCATTACTAAACATGGGTAACAAATATTAATTAAATAATCCTTATGTTATGAAAAAGAACAGTAAATAATTAGATCAGTAGATTAATAATTAAAATGGAAGGAACTAATAAATATAAAATATTTCAAAACAAAAATTTCTTAGAATAATATATCACACCCTTGTCCAATACATACTTTAATACGGAATAATTGGCTGAGGAGGAGCATATAAAACCAATCAGCAGATATTAAAAATAATATAAAAATTGATTATAAAAATAATTTTAAAGAAACCTAGAACCTATCCTACAGAATAACTGTTCAAAGAATTCAAATTCCCAAATTTAGACAGCATATATAAAACCAATTTAATATTACAATTAGGTACATAAAGTATCAACAAAACACAAATATAGTTCAAAGTGACGTTGCAAAAGAG
>JADDOH010012173.1:0-29058 GCA_016648135.1 Agrypnia vestita
GAACCTAGTCGTCCAATTGAGCTCCTTCTTCGCCAGAGAAGGATCGGCCCACATGGCACAGATGTCGCCCTCCCTGCGTCCCTCCAGCTGAAGCGGCACCTTGGATCCCGTAACACGCTCAAATACCGTCACAAGTTGGCGGACAGACACGCCCCGTCCTGTTCCCAGGTTATACACCTGAGGAATTAGATCGACAAATTATTGCTGCTGTTGGTAACTAAGGAGAGATTGTTTGATTAGCAGTAATAGTTAAGAAGTAACCATTGATTTTGGTGAAAAATACAAAAATTTATGCTTTTTTCTTAACTTTTACTATTACTACTGATCAAACTACCGATTCTAACAGTTAACATTCAAATTGGTGGCTCAATATTCAACCACCAAATATTTTGAAATTATAAAACTAACCTTGTAACATGGGTGATTTAAAATTAGAAAATTGATCATAACAAAATTCTTTAGTGGCACCTCATACACTTGTATCTGTAATAACTTTGTTAAGTATTTCTCGGATTCTATTGATCAAATGTTGCACCATTGTGAACATAAATTGTCAGATTTTTCTTTGGTAGATCAACCACAGAGTTTGTTAATCACTAAAGCGTCTCTGAGTGATATCATAGAAATAGTAAGGGGTATGAAACTTACTCATATGCCAGGTATTGATGGCATACGCTTGGGTGAGATTAAAAGAAACATAAATGTGCTAGGTCCCGTGATTGTTCATCTTATAAATACTATCTTGACACAGCATGAAATCCCAGGAATGTTAAAAATAGGAATTATAAGGCCAATCTATAAAGGGGGGAAGCATGATGAATATACTAATTACAGGCCCATATGTATACTGCCTGCTATTGAAAAAATCTTAGAAAAATTTTTGCATACTAAAATCTATAATTACCTAATAAAGTTTAAAATATTAGATCCGAATCAGTATGGATTTCAAAAACACAAAAGTACAGAAATTCTCATGGAAAATTTTTCAAATCATGTAAATTCAGAATTAAATGACAAAAATCATGTCATTATACTATTCATAGATAATTCTAAAGCATTCGATACAATAAATCGGGAAACACTCATAACAATCTTGAGAAGCATTGGCATAGGTGGAAATTTAATTGAAGTCCTAGTGGACTACTTAACAAATAGAGAAATTTTAGTAAAAATTAAAGACACATTTAGTAATCCAAAATTTACGAATACTGGGGTGCCCCAGGGATCTATTCTTGGTCCACTACTGTATATTATTTATGTATCTACTATGTCTAAAATCTTTAAGTATGCTAAGCATTTTGTGTATGCTCATGATACTGCTCTTGTTATCTCCCACAAGGATGTAAGATGGGTGGAAAATTGTATGCAAGAAGATTATAATGCTTTACTTAAATGGTCTCATGATATGGGTTTAATTATTAATGCAAAAAAAAACTAAAGTCATGCATGTAAGGTCACCTCATATAACTGTGACTAATCAAATAAATATTATTTCCCATAATTTTGATTGCTTGCATTCCGGAATTAATGCATCGTGTAATTGTGAAAAAATTTAATTAGTTAATGAATACGTATATCTTGGTATTACCATAGATACATTTTTCAAATGGGATATTCAGGTAAATAAGGTATGTGTAAGAGGTTGAGAACTGTATTGGGATGTATGCACAAGATTAAATACTATGTTCCGATACAGACTATGAAAACTATATATCAATCTTTAGCGGAATCGGTAATAAAGTATGGAATAACTAGCTGGGGTCTAACTTGCAAAACTAATATTAGAAAAATTCAAAATATTCAAAATTCGGCTATAAAATTAATAAATAAAGAAAGTGCTACTAAAGATATACAGGAACTCTTCAAGAAACAAGGCTCTATGCCAATTAATGCTATCTTGTGGTACAAACTAATTACACGATATCATGAAGATGGGACATATAAGCATAGATTGATTCATAAACATAGTACCAGATTTACGGTTAAAGAAGGACTACGAATACCGAAGGTCATAAATAAATATGGACAAAGAACATTAAAATATGTCATACCAAAAATATTAAATAAAATCCCATGTCGTGTCAAAATGGATATTAATAAAAAAGGGCAAAATACAGAATTAATGAATATGTTATTAAATAAAAGAGACTTATTTTGATTTTGGTAATATTTGTCTTTTTTCTTGTATTATTGATTTGTATTTGAGTTTATAAGATCTATTGTAATTAATTAATATGAATGTATTTCTGGTAAATACAATTTATTTATATATATGTATTGATGCACCTACAGACAAATATCAATGTGATGTTTTGTGGGTCTGAGATGTAAAAAAAAAAAAAAAAAAAAAAATATATGGTAGCGATGAGTGATAATATGTATTAGATAATTATTAATGCAATTGTTCTGTACTGACTCAGATTAAGCATTTTATATTAGAATTATAGGCAATTACATAAGTAAATCTAATTGCAATTCTGTTTTCAATTATATTCATAAAATTTGTTTAAAATAGAAAGCATTGTATCTTTATTAAATTACCTTCAATCCTAGATGACTTGAGCTTAGAAGTTTCAATGCTGCTACGTGACCACTTGCTAAATCCATCACATGAATGTAATCCCTTACACCTTGAATTGAAATATGGTAGAAATTGATTAATTTTTAATTTAAGAAACCAAAAATTTATCTTAAGAACGTATTTTCAAAATTTATAAATATGTCTTTGCATAGCATGTGAAAACAAAAAAGCATGCACAAAATATTAGGTATTGTTTTTGTCTATCATTACTGGGATGCAATATAAAATTTTACTATAAACTCAATCACAATCTGAGTACAAATATTTGTGGCTGTTACAGATTGTATGAGCATGAATTTATTCCACAAATTAAGCTTTAGGCTTACATGAAAGATTCTTAATTTGTTTTTGTTAGTTAATTTTGTAATAGTAACATACCTGTTCCATCCTCTGTATTATAGTCATTTCCGAATATTGTAAGAACTGGTTTCTTGCCTAATGCCACTTGCGCCATGAAAGGCATGATGTTTGCAAAGGCCTTTGTGGGGTCTTCCCCTATGAGGCCAGACTGGTGGGCACCGACTGGGTTAAAGTATCTCAGCGCTATTATATTCCAGGTCTTGATATTTTATTAATATGAAAAGAAATAAAAATTATATGACTAATTATATAGTATGTATTCCGGTTAATTTACCTAACCCAGGCATACTTTCACCTACCAATAGCGGAATCGCACCGAAAGTTCCTGAGACTATACTACCAAGGGGAACTTCTCCAGATGACCTGCCTGCCCTTTGGCCTGTCGTCAGCCCCGAGAATGTTCGCAACGCTGTCAAACTGGCTAGCGGGACTCTTGCGGAAGAGAGGAATAAGGACCGTAGTCTACCTGGACGACTTCCTTCTAGCCAATCAGTCAAGGGACCTGCTAGCGACCCAGGCAGTAGAGACGGTCAATCTGTTCCAGCATCTGGGTTGGTGCATCAACCGCGACAAGTGTGTCCTTATACCTACCCAAAAGCTGGAGTTTCTGGGCATAACTTGGGACACCGAAGCCAACAGAAATCCCTCTCGGACCGCAAGTGCTCTGGCCTTCGCCAAGTACTGCGCCGCCCGATCGAGGCCGGCAGTTGCTCCCCCAAGCAGGTTCTAGGCCTCTTGGGGAGACTCAACTTCGCAAACTTCGCCACCCCTCGGGGTCGTTTGCATTGCCGAAGACTGCAGAGATTCAGCCGCCAGCTGCAGAGGCACGAGCCATCCAGACAAGTGGAGCTTCCTGCCGCGGTTCGGCAAGACCTAGAGTGGTGGTTGGAGGCCGTATGGGAGTCCTGCCCAATACACGAAGCCCCCTTCTCCCACTTCCTGACTACAGACGCAGCGGACGCAGGTTGGGGCGGCCAGGTGGACGACAAGACGATATCAGGCCAGTGGACCCCAGAGCAGATGCGGTGGCATTCCAACCAGAAAGAAGCCTTCGCTGTTTACGCAGTGATCAGGGATCACGCTTACCTGCTAAGAGGAACGAAGACCCTACTGCAGACAGACAACAAGACAGTAGTGGCTTACATCAACAAGGAGGGGGGGACAAGATCATTGGGCCTTCTGAAGATAACTCGAGACCTCCTAGAGTTTATCGACCAGCAGGAAATATCTCTGACAGCGCAGTACATTCCAGGGAGATACAACGGGATTGCGGACCGACTCTCTCGGGGGACACCACTCCCGGAATGGCACCTCCTGGAACCAGCGACAGAGGAAATATTCCGAATATGGGGACGTCCTCAGATCGACCTCTTCGCATCGGCCACCGCCCATGTGGTGCCAAACTACGTGTCGCTAGACTCAACCGATTGCTCGGCCTCCTATCTCAACGCATTCAGTCAGCATTGGGATTACGAGCTGGCCTGGGTATTTCCGCCGCCGAATCTCGTCCCAAGAGTACTGGCGCACTTGAACCTGGCAAGAGGCACCTTTCTCCTAGTTGTGCCAAGATGGGAGAAGACATTCTGGAGGGCCGATCTCAAACAACGAGCAAAGGGAGGGCCAATAAGCGTAAGAGATCTGAAGAGCGTCCTGATCGATACGTCGACAGGGTTTCCCCCACCGAGGGTGTCGGACCTCCAACTGGAAGTTTGGAGAATAGCAGTGGGTGGGAACAGGCTATAGCGGATTGGAGCCAGGAGGAACAGCAGCTGTTCAGATCTGGCTGGAGAGGCTCAACGCTGAACACCTACAAGCCGGCCTGGGATAGGTGGCAGCGATGGTGTACCACGCATTCTGTCCAACCTCATAACCCTCCCCCTGCAACAGTGGCAAGATATCTGGCCAACCTGTTCATCCACGAAGGGCTAGCCCCTCGAACAATATTGGTCCACAAATCGGCAATCGTATCCTTCTGTGGCCCAGCTCTTGATGCAGATAAGATTAGCTCGAACTTCCTCGTCAGGCACGTCCTTAAAGCCATCTCGGTTTCTGGTGGATGCACTGAGAGACCCCCGATCTGGAACCCCCGAGTAGTGGTGGAGTGGCTATGTGAAAACCCACCAAGGAACAGCCTGTATGACGTGTCAAGGAGGACGGCCATACTACTCATCATGGCATCTGGGCGAAGAGTCCAAGATCTGACACTTCTCAGAGTCACCCCGGACCGATTGATTGACAAAGGAGACTCCATCACGCTATGGCCAGCCTTTGGAGCGAAGACTGACACGGCAAGACACAAACAATCGGGATGGAGGTTGAGCGCATCGGATGAAAGGAACATCAACCCCTTGTTTTGGATCCGAAAGCTGGTCTCACTCTCACAGCCGAGACGAAAGCCGGACATGAAAGAACTATTTGTGACGACAGCAGGTGAAGTAAAGCCAGCTTCACGGACAATAATAGGTGGTTGGATCAAGTCAATCCTAAGAGAGGCTGGAGTGGAAGCAACGCCAGGAAGTGTTCGTTCTGCTGTGGCTTCGTTGAATTGGCTGGAAAACTACCCGATAGAGGAGATCTTGTCAAGGGGAAACTGGCAGAGTGAAATCACCTTCCGAAAATTCTACCAAAGAGAGATAGTAGTAACCCCAAGCAACAATGCCCCCAGAGCTCATTAGCGCCTCTCTTTACGCCAATATAGGCAGTCACATATAACGTCGAACCACTAGGCCACCAGGTGATAACAAACAGATCTCTCATAATGGATTCCAGGCGTCGAGACGGAACACAAAATAAAAGAATTTTACCTTCCATTAAAATTAGGGGGGGGGTTCTCTCTGACGTCATCAGTGCTCTAAAAGTTGAATATGCAACACATATTAAACATTGAATATCTCTTCATTGTTGATAACGATAGGATTGAGTGGATCTGATTGTTCTCATGCAAAGATTGGTTTGCATACACTAACGTCGTAAGTTTTAACAGTTATTAAATGAGAAGTGACGGTGTATGGTGAATATACTATACATGTGACTAATTTTGTCTACCTATGTTATTTGTTTTTACAAAAATACCTGTATTGTTGAAGAATATGAAGGTATGAAGAATAAAATATAACTAACACAAGAAATGTGACAATGAACAACATAAAACACGAGTTTCTCCATTTTGCGCTGAATTTATTTCCATACAAATTATTCATTTATGACAAACATCTTTATGATGCTAATCACGGTATAATAATAATAGCATCTATAAATACCTTGTCTGCCGCAGATATGTCTTTCAACATCTCCTCAATGAAATATTTAGTTCTTCCATAAACATTTGTGATTGTCCCAGTGGGGTGGCTTTCTGTAATGGGTAAATTCTCTGGTTCTCCGTAAACTGTGCATGAGCTCGAAAATACCAATTGGAAGCAGTTATGTTTTCTCATTACCTGAAAGAAAATAATGATTAATTAAATTTTATTCCACAGCGCATTTCTTGATAAAAATCACTAATTCTGGTGCATAAAATTTTTGGCACTTCTGATTTCTTAAAAAAACAACATCATAACAATAAACCAACAATATTGTAAATAAATGAAGCATAGTCTCATACTTCAGGTCAGCAAACTAAGGGCAGATTGTTTCAAGTTGGATTAAAGTAAGCATTCGTTTAAAGCATAGATATTTACGAAAACGGATCGTCTGATTGGTGGAGAATGCAAAAATCTATGCTTTAAATGAACACTTACTTTCCAACTTGAAACAAATGGCCCTTACGCACATAAATCAAAAATATTTATTTAATTGGTTTTTTATAAACATTTATTTTTTATTCGTATCAGTAGGAATGAATTGAAGAAATTTTTCAGATCACTAGGCGAACAATATGCCCACTACACCAACAAGCTACTCTAAAGTCAACTTATTCCTTTCAACCCGGATCGATACGATCGTGCGTTCACATAAAAAAATATTTCTCCTCTAACTGAACCCGAAAAACGGTTTAGTTAGCGGGAAATATTTTTTTATGTGAACGCACGATCGTATCGATCCGGGTTGAAAGGGTTATGTGCATAAGGGTTGGTTGTTATCAACTTGGTTTAAAGTAAAAGGTTGTTTAAAGCATATATTTTTACAAAAACAGGTAGTTTGATTGGTGGACAATGCAAAAATATTTGCTTTAACGAAATATTACTATAAACTGAGTTGATGCAACTGGCTCTTAGTCTGGTAGTGAGTTGAAAGGACACATTGCATCTGCCTCTATCAATAAACAATAAGATACAAAGATGCAAAAATAACATGGTGCAAAAGATTTATTTATACAGTAAAAAAAAAGGTAACTTGTTTCCTGTCCTTCTTGTTTAAATTCTATTATGGCTCTTTTCATTATCAAAAACATTGATAAACTTTTTAAATATTTTCATCCCCATAATTCCACTGAAATTTGTGAAATAAGCCCCGGATAAACCATTTTAATAAAGAAAAAAACATGGAATAAATGCCACATAGAAATTTTTACTAATTTTGTTAGTTTATGACTTGTGTGAAAAATAGCGGTGGTAGATTGGTGGTCTTCCGGAGCAAAATTTGTACCCCCCAAATATTTGATCACCGGGCAGTATCTTGTGTGTAAAAAAGTGGGGTTAAAAAATGTATCTTACAGTCACATTAATGATTTGATAGGTACACCAGTTTTCATGATAGAATTAGAAATCAGAATAATTTTTCCATGAATTTGAAAATGTATTTAGTATTTATTATACCTCTAGCAAATTCAGCATACCGAGAAGATTATTCTGGTAATACATGAGGGGCTGCTGCATGGACTCGCCGACAGCTTTCAGAGCAGCAAAATGTATGACGCATTGTATGGTGTGCTGCAAAAAATTTCACATGTCATAAATAACTTTGGAAAATTGGAATCTTGTGCTCCAGAGCGTTGACATATTATAAATAGACACGTTATTCCCATACTATCCTGATTTCAAATGTAGCAAATGCAGAAAAATTTGGTAATTTGAAGTCAAGGTAACTAAAATATCATACTCATTCTTACAATAGTGTACGATACTCTGTTCCTTTTCCCCCGGGACTCTTTTTTTCGGTGTACCGTCGCGTCCAATCACAAAGAAGGTCCGTTCGATAACGAATGCAAGAAAGGCAATTGCCTTCTTTTTGACTTGCCACGATTTCACGCTTGTAATGTATCTATATTATATTATTGCTCCAGAGTATTACCTTCCTAACTTGGACGTTAGGTGAAAATATTTAATCATCCACATTATTTTAACATAGACAAAAGTGTATAATCACCACCATTGGATGGAAGATGTTACTGACATATTTATATTTAATTAGTAGCAACACTGTAGGAGCAAAGTTATTGCCAAAAGAACTCAGCAAATATGTAACGCTAGAATGTCTGCCATAAAGAAGTTTTTTTTACAAGGCTCCTTTATTCTTCCTAAAAAAATAAGAATGCAAGTACATATTACATGTAGTGCATATTTTATTTAATGACATTATCAAATAAATTATTATAGAAAAAAAATTGTCACTTTAAAAAAAAAATATTAAAGATGTTATGCCAAGTAATGTAATGATATCAAAATATATTTGATGTTCATTTTATTCAGTGTAGACACCCTACTTTTATTTTTACTGACACAAAATTATAATATTAGGTCCTTATATATGAAATTGGCGTTTTGCCGTACTGGCAAATTCCATCTCAAATATCTTCTCTTTGGTTAGGAATTCCAAATCCAAATTTATACAGCTTTTACTCATGTATTTGCGTTTTGAAAATTATAATTCATTTGTTTTTTCCTCAATTGTTTTTTTCTTTGCGTCACTCAGTTTACAAAATGAAAAACTTGAAATATCGCATTATTTACAAGTACGAGTTCCACCGTGGCACCAGTGCTGCAGAAACGGCTCGAAGGATTAATGATGTGTATGGCGACGGTGCCGCAAAAGAAAACACAGTGCGTTTTTGGTTCCAACGTTTTCGTTCTGGAAATTTCGACCTGCAGAACAAGCCCCTTGGACGGCCGGAGACCAAAGTTGATAATGAAGAATTGAAGGCTATTGTGGAAGCGGATCCATCGCAAACCACATCCGAGTTAGCTGCAGGCTGCGGTGTTAGTGATAAAACTATTTTAATCCACTTGAAGCAAATTGGTAAGGTGAAAAAGCTTGAAAGGTGGGTACCTCACGAATTGAGTGAAGCAAATCAACAAACGCGCGTTGACTGCTGCGTTGCATTACTCAACCGGCACAATAATGAAGGGATTTTAAATCGAATCATTACCTGTGATGAAAAGTGAATCCTGTACGATAATCGGAAGCGCTCATCGCAATGGCTGAACCCTGCCGAACCAGCCAAACCATGCCCCAAGCGAAAATTGACTCCAAAAAAGTTACTTGTGAGCGTTTGGTGGACTAGTGCTGGTGTCGTTCACTACAGCTTTCTTAAATCTGGCCAGACGATTACGGCAGATGTCATTGTCAGCAACTGCAAACCATGATGGAAAAGCTAGCTGCTAAACAACCGAGGCTGGTTAATCGCTCTAGGCCACTGCTGCTTCATGATAACGCTAGACCACACACTGCACAACAGACGGCTACCAAATTAGAGGAGCTTCAATTGGAATGTCTAAGACATCCACCGTACTCTCCGGACCTTGCCCCAACAGATTACCATTTTTTTCGAAATTTGGATAACTTCTTGCAAAGGAAAAAATTCAACTCCGATGGGGCAGTCCAAACCGCCTTCAAAGATTTTATTGATTCCCGTCCGAATAGTTTTTTTAGTAAAGGGATCGATGAACTACCTATGAGATGGCAAAAGTGCATAGATAGCAATGGTACATTCTTTGATTAAATAAATATATTATAATAAAAAAAATCGGCTTTATGTTCCTCCCATACTAAACGCCAATTTCATATGTAAGGACCTAATATATATAGTGAAGACATTATTGGTAGTATGTATTATCAACTGCTGATACACAAGTACTTACCCAACTGTAAAATACAAGTATAAATTTATTTATGTTGTCATAAAACTGTATTATTTCATAAATTTAAACATACACATAATTTTTTACATTTCTATATTTTATCATTTTTTACAAAAAATATTCTTTTTTTTTATCTGCTATTGTATTAAATAATATGTACATACTTGTTTCCTGAATGTATTTATTTTATTCTTTCCTCTTTTTTGCTGCCAGATAGCCTCATCCTAGTGAGATGAGTGGCTCACTTCCTTATATGTATGTATTTAAGTTCACGATAAATAAATAAAATAAAATAAATGATCAACCTTGCTAAACACATTCTCCAATGCTTCCTTGTCCAGAAGATCACACGTGTAGAACTTCACTGACTTCCCGGTGATCTGCTCCACCCGAGTGAGTGCGGCAGAGCCCTCTGCGCCACCCACAGCATTAGCGAAGTTGTCCAAGGCCACCACCTCGTACCCCGCCTCCAGAAGCTCCACCACGCAGTGGCTGCCAATATAGCCCGCTCCGCCTGTCACTAATACTGTATGATACGCCATTGCCAAATCTGAAATAGATGCTTTATTATTATTCGTGTGTAGGAAAAATGAACCATAATCTTTCTAATCAAGTATGTAAGCTATTAATAATTGACATTTGTACTTTATTATTATATGTATTTTTTTGGTTGACTCCGAAGATCAATATCGACACTGATAGAAAAAGATCACAACCAGTCATAAGTTAAAAAATTATATGTTATTTATAAAAGTAAAATAAAATAAAATAATTAAATAGAGATGGTACAATTTGCTTCGCATTAACTATTCTTACTATTTTCAAACTAATGCTTGTGATAAATAAATGCTTGTGCTTTAACAATAGTACTAACTTTGGTCTCTTGTAACGAAGTTCGCCCCTGGCTACTGGATCACAAGGCGATTGTCTTGATGATAAACAATAATGTTAGAGCTTTTTAAATATGTTCTCTCATCCATTATGTAAACATTAACATTAATTATATTTTTAAAAAGTAAAAGATCTTTAAATATATAAATATTTTTATTTATTACTACGATTTTTCGGTGTTCACCTGGAATTACCAGAAATCTTTTCTAAATTACCTACCTATAATAAAAAAATTGTGACATTTATACAGCAGCTTTAAAAAAAAAAAGAAATGAACACATTGCTTGATTTGAAAATTGCCTTGTTTGCAATATTACGTGATAACAAAAATGTAGCGGTCCTCATAGTTCAGTGGGAATGACACTGCCTATTCACATCGGGAGTTCCAGATTCGATTACTGGTGAGGTACAATACATACTATAATACATCTAGGTATACGATTTACTTGAGTGTGTGGTGTGTTTCTTTTCTGCAGTAATTGGGCGCATTGTAGTATTAACAGTTATAAATAAAATGTACAAAAATAATACATTATTTGAAAAAAAAATTGTGTATATACATAACTAGTGTGGGAGTATATATTTTTGATAAGTAAATCATCTTTCCTCTCGTTTTCCTGCAATCTGTGGGAGTGATTTTGTGAAAATGGACAGAAATGCGTGACAGGAAACTAGCCGCCGAGGAAGCGTGAGCTATTTCATTTGACCAATGAACGTGCGCAGTGATAGAGTGGCCATCAGATGGTACCAACCCATTTTCCAAGAGGTTGTAATAAATATATATGATATTAAAGAAAACGCATTATTATTGTGTAGTTGCAATTTCAGAATGAAGTTCTGTGAATTTTAAACAAATTTTTATTAACACGTCCAGTGCTGAAAACGCCTATAGGCGTTCTCAAAAACATTCGCTGTGTGCTGAAAACGCCTATCGGCGTTCTATACCTGGGGGTTGGTGCTAGACAATACATCGTATAGTTGGGTCAATTTCTTTCGCTTTTTTTGCGTTCCTTCCGTTTATGAACATAAAGTTCGTTCACACAGAAATTTTTGCGTGTTGTTTTTTTATATTTTTGATTGTTATTATAATATTTTTATGTAAGTATTATATTTTCCAATTTTTACGGAAAAACACTTTTCTTGTGTAATGAGAACTTTTCCATAATATAGCAATTTTCAGTGTTTTTTTTTTAAATTCATATGTAAGAGTCTTCTAAGAGTAAAGACAATTTTTACGTGGTATACAAAAAATATAACTGACCCAAAAATTTTTGAGTCAGTTATATTTTTTATATTTGTGTAGAACAAACTTTCTAGTGTAATATTTTTCAAGGATAATTTGTGCGCACTTCCTGCAAACTTCTGTAAATAAATATGATACATTATAATGTTTCTCAAAGGCATAGGATTTTAGGATTAGTGATAAAAAACAAAAAATTATAGAAAATATAATACATTTCAAACTGAAGCAGTTCATATTTAAAAATGTATGAAAACATTGTTCTAAACCATACTGTAAAAGTTCTGTGCAGTTTAACACAACACTGTAAATGTAAATGGTAAACAAATAATAAAATAAAAAAATCTGGTTGGTCAGGCATTCAGGGCGAAAATAAAATGGATCTTTATATTTATTGTGCACATTTTTTTTCAAAATAATTTGCTTCGCTTTCGTTTTATTCGGTTAGTGTCTTTAGTACAAAATCTAGGAAAGTATAGTTTCATTAATAGCCAACGTCAGCTTGTTTGAATTATTCCTGCCTAAAAATAATTATAGCTTCTACTCTAGATCGCTTTTGTGAGAACGGTTGATGTATTTTTTTATATGTATGAAAATATTAATATCGGTAACAATTTTTATGAAAAAGTCTAATGGAACACTACTGTTATCCTTTACAGTAGATAGTGTCTGAATTGTAAAATATCTGAACAAGATAAGATATGCAATAATAATAATTTTTGAATAATAATTATTTTGGTGAATAATATTGACCAGATATATTTTTGGGCGAGTGTAAACGCACTACACGACATTTGTCATTGAAAAAACAGTGGTGTGTTTATGGCGGTGCTGACCGCCTGGAGAGAACTAATGGGTTTATGGGGGTAAATGACAATGAATTATCCCGAAAATCATTCTTTTAAGAATTTTAAATATTGGCTAAATTTTCAGCACCGAGATGATGTCGAAGAAAATCGTTCAGCAGTCAAAGTGTTAATCAACTAGAAAAGACAGAATAATCAAATTAACAAAAAAATATTTTAACTGCTACCGGGATTCGAAACAATGGACATCCATTCTATATCCCGGGATGGCGCGTTTTCCATTTTCGCCATGGCAGTCTGGTAAATTAACGAAAAATTTTCGACCTTATATGTACCCAGTCTCTTTTCAATTGATTAACATTTTTATTCCATTTTTAAAGCAATCCGGATTGAATATTTTTCTAATAACCAAATTCTTAAATATAATAGTAGGTACACTGTTTTAGTGACATCCTCAAATTTCTTTAATGACATTTCACAATGCAGCAAAATACAATATTAAAAAAACATACATTTTCTTTACATGTTATTATTAAATATTAAATTAATAAAAAAATTAAATATTAATTAATAAAAAAATTAAATATTAATTAATAAAAAAATTAATTAAATATATTAATAAAAATGTATTTATAAATCAATTTTTAATAATAATTGTCTGAAAAAAGTGCAGATCATTGATAAAAAATGCAATTGAGTAATAATGAATAATTATTCGATTAAAAATTTTCATATTTAACTTTTTTGAGGTTAATTCCAGAAATTTCTATCGCTGCTCAATTGATATTTTTAATTGTGAGATGTCAAATACATAATATTATGCGACTACTGTAAAGCCATGTATTCACTAGGGGACAAATCGTGATACATTCCGCGCGGCATGTCGCATCAACATCTACGCTCATGTTTCGGGGACAATGACGCGGTCATTTGACCTGTACACACCGGGACTCGCATATCACTTGTCGCCCGATGAGGTTATGTTGACAGTTGCGTATCTATTTACACTTGCCGCCCGATGAGGTTAGGATGACAGCTTAGTATCTATTTATTTTAACGAGTTTATCGAAACGAAAGAGGAGAAAAAGGTGGTAAGTGCGAAATTTTTTACTGCAAAGAGAAAGAAGGATGGATATTCCATGCGATCTTCGAATGTCTAACGGATCTTTTGTCAATTTCACTCGAATGACAACAACTGATTTTGACAATTTATTACAAATAATCGGGCCTTCCATAGCCAAGCAAGACAATATTAAGGAACGCTGTTGGCCCTCACATCATTTTATTTTTATATTCACGTTTTGAAGTGTCCCACAAAATTGTACGGCGATGAGTTGGAGAACAATAATTTCGTTTTCCCACATTAATGTCAGTTGACAGATATAACGCATGCGCATTCACTTGTAAACATACCACGACGTGCATACCGTGACGTGCAGCCCAATGTCCCCGTGAGCTCGCTCGAGTACCGTTCGCATGGGAACGTTTCTGCGGCACGTAGAAATGCCCCGCTATGTTGTGCGCGACGTCGCGGAACAGTGCGCGACGTTGCAACGTCACGTAGACTCTATGCCGCGCGTGATGTTGAGAGATAATTTGTCCCCTAGTGAATAAATGGCTTAAGGTTCGCTTGTTTTTTTTCAATTGTCTCTAAAGCACTTTTGGTTTTAAGATGCATGTGGAAAAATTTAATAAAAATTTTCTCTTATTTCTCTTTTAACTGTTCAATTTGTTTTCACAAATTATTAAACAATTAAAATAAGCAAATTAACAAACAATTAAATGCCATAATGCAAAATTCACACGAGTGTAAAATAAGCACAAGTGACATGTGACAAGCAACAAAAACATGTGATTTTGATGCAGTGGCGCACGGCGTTGGATGTATTTAATGAGAATCTCTTTATAAACACCTCGAATGTGTAAGTAAATATATTTTTTTGTTTTCCTTATTCAATGATTAATCTAATATCTTTATCGAAATCCAAAAATATACATAAATTGTTTCAATTCTCTTGCTAGAAATAAAACAAGCGATCTGAAATAGTGATCTTTACTATTTTGAACTAGTCACAACAATCTTGAGTTTGTAATCCCTTTAATTTAAATGTTTTTTACTCTACATAAAGATCTATGTACCTTTTATTAAAAACAGTTAAGGGAGAATACCTACCTAGACACTTCGAAAAAATCTATTTTTAAATTTTTACATTTTCTTAAAGCTTAAGGTCTTAAGAACGTCTGGTGAAAATTTCAAGCAAAAATTAAAAAAAATAACAAAGTTATACCTGATAATAGTGCCATCTCTTTGTCGATTACGCGACGCACCGCGCTACACGCAGGTAACTGCCAGTCGAGCTCTTTCATAATACAAACTTGAGACCTATTTCTATTATGTTTGTGAAGAGTGCTCGATGTTATGGGAATTCTAAGCAAGGCGGAGGACTTACATTATGTACCTGGAATCGATGATTTTATGTAAGTTGAAAGATTTCACGATCTATAATACATTGCTCTATTTTCTAACGCGTTTTACTCGAAACCATGTTTTGAAAATCGGTGACCAAAATATCTCGGCAACCACTGAACCGATCAAATTGAAATTTCTAGTTGTTAATTCTACACATAATCTAGTCTTTGTCGTATGATTTTTCTTAAGTGACTTATTTTTTTTATCGGCATAATAAACCCGAAATATTCTCTAAAAAACGCTATTTTAAATTCAAACGCTCGCCATTTTGTCAAAAATCTATATTTTCAAAAACACCTACGTCAAAGACACCTACGTATGGTGTCAATTTTGATCATCGTTTTTTTATTTTTTTATTCTGATGTTAAAAGATAAAATGGGAGTGGTCACCGCGGAGGATTTTTTTTTCGGCAGTTGACAGAACCCAAGAATTTTCCGCCAATGTTGAATATTTTTTATATTTTTTTTTACATATTCTTAAAAGTATGTACAGTTGCCGGCAAACTTCTTGAAAATTTTTGGCGTAGTGGGGGAATGCACAGAAGACAAATTTTGGGTCTCGTTGGTGGAATGGTACATGCGCAAACTTCCTCCCACTACGCCGAAAAATTTCAAGATGTTTGCCGGCTACTGTACTTTCATGTAGAAATTATCGCAATACCATAATTCATATTGGTTTTCTTTAAAAAAATCACAAAAATTGACTTTTTTCGCGCTTTGTAGTTAGATATTCCCCCTTAAGTAAGTATTGTTTATTTTCAATGACCGCACTCCACTGGTATGCCTATTTGTCGTGAGACAAATACGCAATATCTTGTAACATCGCCGCTACAATGAATGAGAAAATATTAATGCATACTTTGTCATGTTGGTGTGCGTCACAGGCGCAATGTGTAAATCCTATAAAGTTGACATCGTTGACGTTGACATCTGGTAAGCTGGAAGCTGGACCGCCGCCAGCAATTTCCAACCAATGGCACGCGATCCCACGAGATAAGTGTAGCCTCAAATTAAGCATTTGAAAAAATTATTCCCTAAACGGCCCAAACCGTGATGTAATGGGTTCCTAATACAATATTAAATTAAGTTTACGATTTCAAAGACATCATTAATTAAGATAAATTAGAGATGTCTCACAGAAACGAAGTTATTTATATGGGAATGTATGCATGGAAGGCTTTTTATATATATAGATAAAAAGAATTTTGCTTCATACTTAATAAAAAAAAATAGATGTCTCATTTATCAGCAGCGACATCTATACACTGTTTCATGGAAATGACAAATTTCAACTACAGATGACGATGGCGTAATTTTATTAAAATAAAGTTAACAAGGTACATAAAAAAACGTACATAAAATACCCAAATTTGAAAAAAAAAATCATATCACATCAGCCCTGATGATGGACACTGCAATGGAATCCAAACGTTGGCAGGAGAGGTCAGATATACCTACATAGCAGAATATCTCAGAGAACTACACAAAGAAGATTCCAAATTTGATGGATGTGTGGGCGATCATGAGTGAAATCGGTGACGTTACACTGTGAAAAGTGATTACGTAAGCCATGTAACGCTCAAAAAAGACACGCTTTCCCGTAGCTTCGTCTCTGTGAGACATCTATAATTTATATTAATTAAATTTGTCTTCAGTAACTGTGTTCTTAAAAATTTGAACATACCCAAAAAATATTGTCAAATATATAATCTACTTAAATGCTATTTACTAACAAATTAGTATAGATAATAATTCTCTAAATATCTGTGTAATATGATGTCATCATTGGCATTGAGTGGACAATATTTGTCAATACTCTGGGTAAGAATGTGCTTTCAAATGATACTCGTCTTGTCTTCTCTGTCAGTAGCCCCAACACTTCTGATTGACTATTGCTCCATTTTTTTTAAATAATTACAAAAACGGTTAATTCACCCGTGTTCATAATAACCTGGCCCTAGCAAACGATATTTCGATACGTGTGTGTCACATTTTTATTTTCAAATTTTTCTATGGTGAATTTCTTATTTAGTTACTACTCAATTTAAAATACAAAAATTACTATAACAATGCACGTAAATGCACGAATGACGCTTGTTATGACCAGTTGATACATACCGGCTGTTATCACAAAATTTCCGAGACGAAAGTTCAAAATCTCGTCATAACTATACCTAAATTAAAAACCTGATAAACACATAGGTTATACATACATATGTACCTATATCCAATTTAGTGATATATAGTGTCGCGTAGCTAGTAAGAAAAACTTCGCAAGTCTTCTTCATTTAATTTTAAATAGAAAGTATTCTTAACACTTTGGGTGAAATGTCAAAATTGAAGGAGATAAGAGACATCAACGTTGCATTTTTTTAAATATTTCTGGCATTTCTTCTGTAAAAAGTTAGAGTAGGTATCATGAAAGTAACTTATATTGAATATTAAAAATTCGTTTTGATGTAAGAAGTAAGAAGTCAAACAAGATTATTAAAACCGTGCTGAAATTTGAACCAAATTTTTATTGCAAGGTTTTAATAATTTTATATGTATTTTAAGTTGTATCAAAGCGAGACTTTTTAATTTTCTATACAAATTACATCATGACAGTCAGACGTTTTACAAAATAAAGAATACTTTCTATTCAAAATTCACGACTCAAATCGTTATTTTAACCATTTATTTTCGGTACAGTTATTTGGGGTTTGTATCGGATTGTACCTACCTACCGATGATTGATAACTAAGATGTATCTGATTGTGCCGATAGTTGCCCGTTAAATTCTTCTTCAATTCAATTCTTAAAAAACGGTAGGTATTAACCGTTTGTACCTGATTGAGTACCGGTTAAAAAGTTGTAAAGTTTTTTTTCTTATTCACCAAAAACACGGCACATGTTATTTATTAATTGTTATATGTTACATACGGCTATTTTTATGCGTAGGTACTGCAGCTGAAGGATTATATTATTAATTATAACACCGGACAGAAATTTACAACTCATTTCACATTCAAATTTACGCAATAGATTATTCGATACTTAATTAATTATTATTAATTATGTTAAGGACGGTACTAATTAAAATGCTCTTATCAGAGCTGACACATTTACACGTGATGGCGAAAGGCAATTTTTGAACCTGCTCGTGCGTTCAATTACCTAGGTAATTTCATTTTATTTCGACTGAGAAAAGTTGATTCCAGTTGTACCTACTGACAACTGTTGAATACCTACCTATCTGTGGTGCATAATTCTTATGAATAATTGCACATCTACTTCTCAACGTTTTCTTTGTCATCGACATGTTTTATGCAAGGCGGAGATTGGCGTTATGCATTTAGATAAATATTTAGATACACTTTGGTAATTTTTCCATGGAGATTATATGTGTATTAGCTGAACTATTACTCCATCTCCGCGCAGTGAATATCATATTTATGTAAAGGTAAGTAGGCACACGTTACCTATATTATTTGATTTGCAAATAGGTAGGTTCTATTTGGATTTCCCATTTGAAACGTATTCAGTCTAAGAGCTATAACTTGCTACATATAAGCAATGTTTATCCTCATTGTGAATAAAATTACGAAGAATCAGTAAGTACCTACCTGTTCGTATCTAGATTCCATAACTATCAATCAATCAATCAATTAGCCCTTTATCCTGAACTTAGATTTTTGTGTAAGATAAAATGCTTTCCCTGTTTAAAGAATATCTCTAAGTGCAGTGTGCCTTTTGGCAAAGGCCTCCTCCAACAATTTCCATTGAGTTCTATCCCTGGCGACCCTTCTCCAGAAAGGGCCTGCTGTTAATTTTAGTTCATCCTCCCATCTCTTGGGCTGTCTTCCCCTTTTCCTTTTCCCATCTCTGGGGTACCAGCATGTAACAATTTTACTCCACTTCTCCTGAGTGCTCCTTAGCATACGGCCTGTCCATCTCCATTTCAGTTGGTCTATCTTCGTTAGTACATCCATAACCTTCGTTTTGGCTCTTATAAAGGTGCTTTGTTTTTTTTCTTGCTTCTTGATACCTGTCATGCTTCTCTCCATCGCTCTTTGGCATCCTTGCAGCATGGCTCTATGATGTTTTGAGAGAGACCATGTTTCGCAGCCATATGTGATGCAGGGTAGAATGCAGGTATTGTAGACTCTCCGTTTTGTGCCCATACTGAGATCGGTGGCCTTCATAATTTCTTTGAGTGACCAGTATTTTTTCCATCCATTTGCAATCCGTTTTTTAACTTCTTTGTCTGTTTGATCAGTGTGGGAGATGATCTGACCCAAGTATATGTACTCCTCTACATATTCAAGCGGTTGCTTATTTATTGTAATTTCTCCTTTGTCTGAGTTTGTTAATAATTTTGTTTTGTTGATATTCATGGACAGTCCAATTTTCTCGCTTTCTCTATTTAGGTCTTGGATCATTTTCTCTAGTTTTTTAGGGTTTTCTTGGAAAAGGACTATGTCATCTGCAAATCTAAGGTGGTTAAGTCTTCGTCCATCTATGTTTAAACCAGCTTGGTCCCATTCCATCTTGCGAAATATATTCTCTAAGGTTGCTGAAAAAAGCTTGGGGGAGAGTGGGTCTCCCTGTCTAACCCCTCTCTTAATGTTGAAGGTCTCTCCCAAACCTTCTAATTGTATTCTTGCTTTGTTGTTTGAATATATAGTTTTGATTATGTTTAAATAATGAATGGGGATTCCTTGGTTTTCTAGACTTTCCCAAATAGCTTCGTGGCTTATACTATCGAAGGCCTTGGTATAGTCTATAAAGGCCATATACAAGGGTTTGTTATATTCTTTGTATTTTTCTATAATTTGTTTTACAGTATGTATATGGTCTATGGTGGCAAAGTGTTTTCTAAAGCCGGCCTGTTCTATTGGTTGATTTTCGTCTAATTTGGTGCTTATACGATCTAGGATGATCTTAGAAAAAACTTTATATATGTTGGACATTAAACTTATTGGTCTGTAATTACCTATGTCTTCTTTTGGACCTTTTTTGTATATAAGAATTATATGAGATGTTTCCCACTGTTCTGGTATATGTCCTGATATCATAATGTTATTGAAAATTTGAGTAAGAGCGGGAACCAGTTCATCCAATGTACCTTTTAGTATCTCATTTGTAATTTTATCTGGTCCTGGTGTTTTTTCTAGTTTTTGACTAAATATTGCTTTCCTGACTTCGTTGTGTAAAATTTCAGGTTCTCGGTCTGGGGAACATAAGTCTAGGGATGCTATAGGTTTTTCGATTGGCATTGTCATGGTTGGAATATAGATCCTGATAGAAGTTTGTGGCTACTTTGTTTATATCTTTTCGGTGTGTTATATAACAGTGATCATATTTCAAGCTTGGTATCCATGAGTTTGTTTCTCGTAGCTCTTTTAAAGCTTTTCTTGTTCCGCCAGTGGTTAAAATATGTTTTTCCAATGTTTGTAGTCTTGTTATTTTTCTATCCTTCCTGATACCTTCCTAAATTTCCTTACTCAGTTTGGTGAAAAGTTGAATATTTTCTTTCCTCATTTTACTATTAAATAAATGTTTTCTTTCCTGAATTAACTGTAGTGTTTTCTCACTTAATCTGTATTTATGATTTGATGGTTTGCTTTTGTTGAAATTTGTAAGTTGGTTCTGCAATTTAGTGTAGTTTGCCTTAAGATCTTTTCCACTTGACTTCAGTATTTCCTTGTTGAGTATTGATAAGGAACCGGCCATTATTTTATTGTTTTCTGGATCATGGGCCAAACTGGGTGGTGTGAAATGCCTTCTACTAACTAACTACCTAACTAAACTAACACCAAATAAGAATTTGGTGTTAGTTTAAGAGATGCTCTTACCATACGATGGTTGGTATTAAAGTTTAGCTTTGATATAACTGAGGTGTCTGTGAACAATCTTGGGTGGCTACTTGCAATGTAGTCTATTCGTTCTTGTATTTGCCATAACTAGATTGATTTTTAATAATTTGCCTCTATTTCATTGACTTCTACCAGTTCTCAATAAAGTGTAACCCATAACTATTAAAGATATATTTTACGTATTATACAGAATTACTGGTAAAAAAATACATATTCACAATATATATTCAATCCTCTACACAGATCATAGGTTCATTTTGTTTTGGTATCTTCAAAGTCCGCCTGAACTTTATTTCTAATTCAGATGGTTTTCTTTTTATATTGTGGAAATATTTTTCTTTATTGGTGTTTACGGGGATATCAAAAACCCGTAACATTTCTATGGAGAGTGTCTCGTAGCTAGCAGAAAAAACTTTGGGAGAGTATTTTTCATTCAATTTTCAGTAGAGAATATTCGCTCTGATAAAGGGAATATAAAATAATTAAACCTTGCGAAAAATCTGGTTTCTGCACAGTTTTAATCATTTTATTTAGCTTGTATCAAAGCGAATAAATTTTTAACATTCGATTTAATTTGTTTTCACGTTAGTCTAATATTTTAGAAAATATAAATCAGAAATATTTAGAAAAAAGCAAATTTTCATGTCGCTTTTCTCCGTAACTGTTTACCTACATTTCATCCAAAGTATGAAGAATATTTTCTGTTCAAAATTGAACGTAGAAGATTCCCTGACTTTTTTTATACTAGCTACGACATATGTACCTACCTCTATATTACACCTCTACCCGCGAATCTTATAAAAATGTCTAACTTTTTAACGCAATTTTAAAAATACAAATTGGTTACAAATTTTTATGAAATATATTACATTTATGTCAAAATATTAAGTACAAAGAATGCATAATACAATGGCTGCATAATTATGTTAATGATAAGAATTACGACATTCGTATTATAAATAATATTAGTCAACGGTCTTCGAGAATCGTGAGGTAATTCAGAATAAGTTCTTGTGGTTTCCTCCATCTTTTTAACCGCCACACGATAATATTTTTTTTATAGATGTTATAAAAATTAAATGTTTAATTCTCTCATTCCATGTAACCAGGACTCAAGATTTCACTTCATTCGAGTTCGCTGTACCACCCTGAACCAATTCTCCACGTCTTATTACATAGGTAGGTACCTACTATTATTTTTTATTACTTTTATTTTCTAAGAATTGGGATGAAAATTGAGAACGTTATTTAAATAGAGAACAGAATTTCTTGAATTTTAGTCAGTGAACCATAGGAAGTAATAAACATTAATTTTTTAATGAAAAACATACGTATTTTACCAAAATAAAACATTTTTCTCCGTTCCATATGAAATATCTAATCTCATAAATGTCTATAAATCTAATCAATTTATAATCTCGCTGATGTTGAGGTGGAATTTTTAATCTTCTTAAAACAGACATTACGTTAAATTAATAAATCTGCACCAAAAGAAATTATTGAAATAATATTTTTATGTAGTTACGACAGATAATCTGTATTGACTTTAATTTAAACACATCAATAAAAATATTAATAATATTTTTATATGTATGTTCTGAGAACACAATTAGGTGCTGGATGTGTCCACAAGTATTAATATTTATATTTATGTTAAATAGCTGTTAAAATAGCATAAATAATTAAAATACGTGTATAAATAAAGAAATGTGAATCAATTTCTGCTTTTCAAATATTTATTAGATAAAAAAGAAAAGATAATTGCGATTAATATCAATAATATTTCTTGTGTAATATTATTTAACTAATTGACCAAATAAACAAAGCAACGGTGAAGTAAAAATACAATTATTTATAATACTGCTCTTACAACTATACGATTATTTATTACACTTTAATATATTATAATACATATTAACTACATTCGTAAATATTGTCTCGGCCCTCCGTCGCGTTAGTTATTTTATTGTAGAGGAGAAATTGCAATGCATAGTATTAACCGCAAAAGAAATACAGAGAATGCGTTAGATGGTTGCATCTCTAGAAGACTTTTATTATTATTACCGCCATTAAGTTAAGAGGGTCATTTACCCTTCACCTTCGTCTGCACTCTATTCCAGATGCTTTTAGCTTTTACCGATCACTCGACCAAGGACCGTGGCATTACAGCATCCTCCGTTTGTCTCGTCGCATCCTCGAGGAATGTGAGTCATCAGTACTCCGAAAACTAGCTTGACCCCTAACGGTATAACTTCTAATGCCATTCGATCGACAGTCGTTGTAAGTCAAGGCCATAGAGATTCGAAACACAATTATATTTTTCTCACAGTACCTACGTTATAAATTAGTACCTTGTCAGGTGTGAATTAATAACGTTTGGCGAAGTCTTTCCTTGATGACTTCGGACATCATGCATTCGATAAAATTCCTTTGAATACAGTTATACATTATTACGTACGGCGGGAAATTTTGAATCAGAGTAATTTTTGTCAAGCGTGACGACGTTGTTAAAAAGATGTGAATACATAAAACTTTGACTGACCTGAGCGAGAGATGAATGTCTCCAACAAGGTCGCGACAGCACTTGAACCGGAGCGAGCGGCCGACTGCTGGGACACGTCAATAGCAAACGAGCCGTCGCGATCAACTAACTGGTCATGATGAGCCCGCTGGAGTCGTCTTCTTCGAGGCACGGACGCCACATGGATGGTTGAGGTAAGGCCAGACACGCGGGAACTACCTGCTACCTACTGCTACCTGTGCTTGTGCAGCAATGGTCAACCACGACAACCGCAAAGCAGAATTTGCCTCGCAGCAAAATGATGACCAATGACCACTCTCGTCAATATACAATCTTTTCGATGCAAGTTGTCTAAATATAATGATATAAAATCATGTTCAGATTTTGTTGGAATGACAATATTATGGCATTAGGTAGTCGGTTCAGATGATTCACTTTTTATTTGGTGATAAAGCGCCATATACCTAATACGAGTAGTAGGTACGAGAATAAAGGCGATTTATTCTTAAAATAGTAATTAGTATTTTAAGAATGAGACGGATACTCAAGATTGTAGTGTAATAATGGTGATAATAAAAATAGAGAAACGTCAAGACATATGTCATTTGTCAATATTTTTCGTTGTGACGAAAACATTGACTTTATTTTGATATTTGAACTCTTTGGATGAAGAAATTAGTAGATAAATATAACAATTAATGAAATTGATTTCTACCAACTTAAAATAATATCAGTACTGATTTTATATATATTATTCATCAAAAACTTATATTTTACTGGTTTGCGTGATGATAGAAATCTGGTTCGACATGTTGCTTCGACATCAAAAAAACAGGTCTTTTAAATCCCACCCAGACATCGTGTAGGTCCGACACTATAGTACATTTAGATAATATGTGCAACAAAATATCGATGTACCTATTTTGACTTCAAATGAATTTATATACCATTACTGCACAACTGTTGGGTAATGAAAAGTAATGCATAGTCTATGTAGATATAGAAACAAAATGTAATTTCTTCTTGGGTTTTTAATGACATTGTTGTTTATAAATATTCTACATTTATTAAACCATGTAGATTTACGACTGCTTTCTAAAAGTGTCATCTAAAATGCAAAAATTGTAAATGTAAATTAATTATGGAATTACACGGGCATAAATAAATGCACCCCGTCTATTTTTAAGCGTTGGATTGACCAAAATTGCAATATCTTTATTTTCAGAATAGGTCGGTATGTTCTTTTTTGTTTCATAACCTTTTCCATTCATAGAATATTTTATTTTATTTCGTGATGTTGAATTAAATTCAAAAGCTCGCGAGTTAGCTCTTATTTACCTGTTTTTTGAAGTAAGTTAAATCGTACTTTGACCAGCCCTTATTATACTTTTTTTTTTCTTATTGCTTTCATTGTGAATTCCTTCCGAGAATCTTTTCACCCATTGGTGCAAAATTTTAACGTATAATAGACATCTTAAATGATCGATATCCTTTGTAAATCTGATACGCGCATTCATTTGAAGTTAAATTTGTAGGTCAGCGCGTCCTTTTTTGTGTTATAACATTTTCCAAGCTTACAATAGGTACATAGAATAATTAAAAAATTTGCGAGTTTTATTTCAATGTTTTTTGGAGTAAGTTAAATTGTATTTTTACCGACCGTTATTCACGGTCGGCTACAAAATTTCTTCACCTATCTGATAGCGATAATATCAAAATTCTTGTTAGTAACATAAATATATAATTAATCACACCCTTTTTTAGCAACATCTCGTATACCTATAACTTTTAATAGCACAAAACGCTCTTTAAGGGCGAATTGCCTAATTTTAAGAAGACAAAATTTCCGATAAATGTACAGTTTTTTATATAGCACGGGCTTGGAGATTTCATTTCGCAGGCCGTGGTTTTCGACCTGTGCACCGTGCAGTTCCTACGTGTTACGTATGTATGTCGCAAGGTGCAAATTGGTATATCTGCACTTTACCTCCGCCTCTTCAGCCGCAGTCGCGGCCATTCATGACTCAAGGCATCGGGGACGGCATCTCTCCACCGGTAATTAAATTTAATATTCTAATGGCCATCGTGACTATTATTATTATTACAACTACTAGAAATGATACAATTTCGTAATCTTTATATATATTTTAATTACCGGATTTTGTCCAAAGAGGGATAGTGAAGAGGACCCACTCATGGCCGTTTTATAAGCAATAGCTCCCATATCGGCCCTTCACTGTAGCCACCCTTGGCATTATTTTAATGCTAACGCGGGCATCCATCCCGCTGCTGACACTCTAAAGAGGGATAATCATGAATTAAGATAAATTATAGAAACACAGAAACGAAGCTATTTATATGGGAAACATGTACTCAAGTCTTTGCAGGGTGGCCACAGGTCTTATTAGCTGTATTAGCTGGCTAAAGTTATCACTTTACGAAATGCAACATTCACCAATTTCACCGAAAGAACATCCACACATTATCGATTTTTTAATGTTGCACACAGGGTGTCTTATAGCTAGTAGCAAAAACTTTACAGGTGGATTCCTGCTTTGATAATGAGTTGAAAATGTTTAAGCAAACATGACCTAATATTAATAGTTAGGGAGATATGCAATATGAAAGTTTGCTTTTTTTTTCAATATTTTTCTGACTTCTTTTTTGCAAAAACTATCATTACAATAACTTATATTGATAATGAAAAACTCATTCGCTTCAATACAACTCAAATAAAATGATAAAAACCTCGTAAAAAAATATTTTTTATTTTTGCTAGGCTTTTATAATTTCAATCGCTTTTTATTTAAGCGAATAAATGTTTTTATAATCGATATAAGTTACTGTAATGATAGTTCAAGTTTTTACAAAAAATAAGTCAGAAATATAAGGAAAAAATGCAAAGTTTGATATTGCATAAAACCAACCATGACATAAAATAAAAACTATTGATTTTATATCATGGTTGGTTGAACATATTTGAAGATGAGAGTTTGTTCTAGAAATTGTGATTGGCAATAATAGGACTGATAACGTTCGTAAATATTGTAAGTATACTCGTATAAATAAGAAGAAGTAGGTATTTATGGTTTAAACTCCGAGAGGTTTTGTTTATTTATTTATTTTATTTTTGGGAAACATACAGTACAATGTAATAAATAAATTTATATAATATCAAAAAAGTATTCGTTTAGCATGACCACTGAAGTTTCCTCGAACTGGTAAAAAAAAACTTTATAAAAAAAATAAAGAATATGTGATAAATAATAAATATTTCAAAGATTTAAATTATGATAATGCATAAAATGGGAAGAGGAAGGGAATGGGATTCAATTAAAGAAGTATTAAATTCATTTCAATAATCATTACGGATTTTCATTTTAAATAAAAGCAAATTGTCAATAAAAATGTCTAGGTTATTTGTAAAATTTAACAGATTGCATTTTGAAGTGGAACAAGTTACAAAGCAGTTTTTTAAGTAGTTAGTCCTACCAAAGTTTGGGTAAAATAAATTATTTGAACGCGTTGAGTATGTAGGACAGCTTAAACCTATTTGCTTTATATATGTCTCCCCATTTATATATATATATATATATATATATATAATATATTATATATAATATATATAATATATCTATATCTCTATATATATTACTTTTTCAAGTAATCACGCCATTAATAACGCGCCGCGGCACAAATTGATTTGTGGGTATCAAACGAACTAGAACGTAATTCGCCAACAAAACTAGGTTTAACGCACGGGCCCTAGCTAAGTACCGGTCTCTCTACCTTGCTGGCCACTTATTCTAAATCTTGTGCGCGCGTTGCGAATTCCCCCACGCCGTATATATATATATATATATATATGTCTCCCCATTTGTAGAAGACATATGATAACAGAATGAGACGATCCTACCGAAGTAACTTTCTATCGGAGTTACCTACAATAATTATCGATGGGGAAGCACTAAAAGAAACAACTGATATAAAATACTTGGGAATAATTATAGATAATACATTAAACTTTTCATTGACCACTAATTATGTAATAAAAAAATAGCAAAACGAATTTCACTCTTGGGAAGAATCAGAAGATATATTAAAACACAATGGTGCAGAAATTTCAATTTCAATTTATTTATTTTTTATATAACATTTACATTACAAACACAAATTTAATTCGTAAATATTATAAATAATTTAGAAATATATAAACATATATAACAAAAGCAAATATTAAACATATATAAAATCGTTCACATCAAAGGTGTAGGAGAATCCTGGTTCGGAATACCCTCTCAGAGACATGGAACAGATCAATGTCCAGAGTAATATTGTTCCAGAGTAGTAGCTCTTCCAACAGGCATAACCATTGGCAGGTTGGTCCTGTATATTGGAATGTGAAACAATCTATGCTGACGTTGTCTTAGGTAATTATCGGGAACATACAAACCAATGCTCCGCATAATTTCAGGATTGACGATCCATCGCGCAACAATCGATAAAAATGCGTAATCAGATACACATTCCTTCTAGTCTCTAAACTATTGTAGTCAAGCATACCCTGGAGGAACTCGGTTGGGTAAAGCCAAGGATAATGCCCGTACTCTCACGTAGAGATATCTTAGAAACTTTTTTGTACTTTCTCTACCATAAGTGAGTACTTAAGCCATGTATTCACTAGGGGACAAATTGTCCCTCAACAGCACGCGCGGCACAGAGTCTACGTGACGTTGCAACGTCGTGCACTGTTCCGCGACCTCTCGCACAACATAGCGCGGCATTTCTACGTGCCGTGGCAACGTTGCCATGCGCACGGTACCCGAGCGTACTCACTGCAACATTCCGCGGAGCGTCAGTACCACGTGGTATGTTTACAAGTGAATACGCATGCGCTGTATCTGTCAAGATGACAGTGTGGGGAAACGAAATTGTTCTTGAACTCATCGAGCTGTATCGATCGAAGATCGCATAGAATTTCCGTCCTTCTTTTTCTTTGCAGTAAAGAATTTCGCATTCTACTCTTTTTTCTCCTCTTACGTTTCGATAAACTCATTAATATAAACAGATACGCAGTTGACATCATAACCTCCTAGGGCCACATTTCCGTGACGTGGAAAACAATAATTATTTGCAAAAAGGACCTTGTTTTTAATAATATTCAATTTACTACAGTAAAACCTCGTTAATTTGAAATTGCGACCCAAAAAAACATTTCGAATTGCGCGGAACCCCGTTTTCGCCAAATGAGATACCGCAGCTGTCATCCATAACCTCATCGGATTACATTTCCGCGACAAGATATGCGAGTCCCG